>JAAAYG020068792.1:0-29424 GCA_009936455.2 Tomocerus minor
CTGGGAAAGGACTTTCTTCCCTTATTGACCAAAACGAACTGAGTTGGAAATTTGTGTAAAAATTCCAGCTAAATAATTAAAAAATGCATTGTTGATATTGATCAAATGACCCACTTATCATTAGTATTTTCTAAGGCGATAATATTAATAAAGTAATGATTCATCGCTAGGTACATAAAATTGAAGATTAACATTTAGCCTACACCGGCAAAAAATTCTAACATTAACATTTTGATAGATTATTAACACATATTCACACTTCAATTCACAAGTAAATTGTAGAATTATTTTTGTAAGTGAATTGACATGACAATATTATATAATAAGAGTAGTATTGTGGACATGGTATTAATATTAGAGTTGAGTGTCATTGCGAAAAAATTACTAGGTATATCAGAATAATGACATAAATGCAAGTTTGAATTTATTTGGTAAGATATGAATCTTGTTTTAAGAAAGGAAACACCTACAGGAATACATTTTATGCTTCCAAGTTAGTAATCTCAATCTTTTATGTCTACCTACAAAATATACAACCTACAAAATCAACAAAAAAATAAATGGTTATAGTTACAAAGCGACACAATATTCGTTCTGCAGAGTGCAGATATGAATTGGCATAGTGGTTTTATATTATAATATGTAAATAAATAACAAATACTATTTTCTCTTCAATGAGACTTCAATTAGTTTAATTGGTTCATAACTGATGAAGACTGACTAGACATTTACATATAAATCTTCCAACGAAAACCTTTTGATAAAATTAAAATTCACTGTTAATTTTTTATAATAAATAATTAATATATTGGGTATGAATTCTACGTTCTGATTTAATTTTCGAGTACAGCTCACAATAAAATCACTAAACAATTGACCTCGTAGAGATTCAGATGTGTAGGAAATTTGAAGGAAATACGTGTAGTGGGTCAAAACGTATTGTGTCGACGATTAGTTGTGTCCCCTGGTGACCTTATGATCCCGTATTCGCCGTGACCCCATTTGTGAACTATGTGTTTCTATTGACCTCTAGATGACACACAGGAAGTTTGGTTGCGGTACGTCAATGTTTCCAGTTTCTAAAGTTATCGTCTAGGCAGACAAACAGACAAAGTGATCGGATCGCATACTAATACTAAACAGACATTTCTCTGGATATAAACCTTTTGTTAAATAAATTCAAAAAATAAGCTCGGTATTAGCGGAACCCGATTATTCAGAAAATGTAAGTCAGAAAGCTAAACGGCTAATACCGAGTACCGACCATCACAAAATTGTATTTTCTTATTTTCCATAGATAGAAAAATCTAGTTTATGCACTGAATTTCTTTTTATCGGGCACACATTTTTTATTCAATAAAATACTTTCTGGTCTCAAATAATTGGCAATGAATCGGGTCCCATACACGTCCCAGGTATTTTACGATTATTGTGATAAATTTTGTCTATATTTAGATAGTGTAATAATAATTAAATTAAAGCTGCACTTATTATTACAATTTAATATGTCCCGCTGCAACATAGAATAGCAACTTCTAATTTAATGTGTTCCTGCAACATAGAATAGCAGCTTCTAATTTAATGTTTTTCCTGCAACATAGAATAGCCACTTCCAATAGAGTTGCTTATCATAGCAAGTAACGGCTACCCGTTTCTTGGATTACGAAATAATTACGTTTATTGCATCATCCTGTGACGTTTTGTCTTTGCACGAATTAACACAAGGGGCCTATATAAAGGGGCTTTGGGCTCAAAGACCTCATTACGTTTCTGGCATCCGACCGGATAACATTGAACCAAGTTCCTCATCCTGTCGATTTAGTGCTTCATACCAAGGTAATATTTATGAGAATCATCTTCACCACTCACTCTATTCGTCGTTCTGTACCCTCAAAATTCTTTAAGCTAAGTTTTATGGTTTCGATGATTTTGGGTATGAATCTTATCACTGCACTGCGACTCGAAAGGGAGAGTCTCCACATTTCTTTCAGCTTTCATATTTCCTTGGGACTTTCGTTCTCCTGCATCCCCACTTTGATATCTCTATTATCTCCTTCACAATTTCATTCACCTCCTCTACTTTAATTCAGTTCCAAAGCAGCTAGAAAAACAAGATGGTTTAATAATCAATTATATATATGTAATGACCGCTGTGTGAGGTTTTGCAATACAATTAAAATTTTTGGGCACCAAATCCGCGAGTGGAAGGCGGCTATGGCGTAATTGCAATGAGACGCGGCGTGGGCCGTTGGTGTATTTTTCCCTGCAAACTTTTGCTATGTACAATAAACAGCTGCATCACCCAGCCACACGGGTTGGAGAGTAGGAGTTGAAATAGAGAAAAAACTTAGTAACTGTGCTTCTAAGTTTAGGTTTGTTGATAATTTGGAAACAGTGATCGAATGGTATTTTTAATTATCTCCGTCGCAAATCTCCGTTACGTACCCGTCACTATTTTGAAATTTTGGTCGAACATAACCTAAAAAGATTTAAACATAGTAAGTCCAATGTCTTAATGTCTTTATACATCTACCCGTCACTGGGGTGGCACGGTTCGAAGTTAGTTAGAAGGTGTTAGCAAAAGTATTTTCCATTCGAGGCGTTAACACAGTTAGAATGACAGAGCGCTTGCGATTTTTTTCTGCATGCAAACTGGTTATAAAGATAATGAACCACCACAGCACAGGACATATAAAAGGTCGCTCTTTTCAAGGAGGCCTCATTATTATTATAATACCAACGTTTTTTAGGTTCCCAACACAATATTCCGGTTGGTATCACTGTGTTATTCGCGGATTGGTTATAGATTTCTAGATATAGAGGTTATATAGAGAAATTTCTGTCTTTTACGTGCTCAAACATATAAAAGTAAGTAATCGACTCAAATGGGCTAATGCTAAATTATTGTTATTTAATACAGGCAATCTGGCAATTTTCATCAAGACAAACGAGCAAATCTAATCTTAAATAAAGACCATCAGGAAATGCAAGAATACTCCATCAGTAACATTGGCGTCAAAAGAAAGGAGTCTTCAAAATGGCGGCATTCCATGGCGAAAATACTCTACCAATGGAAGAGACAATTGTCTCAAAAGAAGTAGTCCTCGTAGATCTTGACTGCTTTCATTGTCAAGTCATGACAAAAGATCTGAACGAGCTGAAAGAAAAACCTGTTGTTGTCATAAACAGCATGAAAAAGTAAGTACATTATTTACCCCCGGAAATATTTTATGTATTAATTATTATTTTTTAGCAATTTGATAAGAAATAAAATGCCTTAATTTATTCCTCATTTAATTTTTTAGAATAGTGGCTGTCAATTACGAGGCCCGACATTTTGGAGTTAAACGGAATGATGGCCTCCATAGCGCCAGACAGAAATGTCCAGAATTGATTACCGTTCCAATCCCTAATAGGTGGCCTGGCAAGCCCGATCAAAGGCTTACTAGGATTGCAAGCTACGAAATCTTTGACTCCATAAAAAAATTTTTTGAAAATAACCGCTGTGTAAAGCTGGAATATTCTTCCAACGATGAATTTTACATCGACCTCACCGAAATGATCACTCAAACTCTCGCTAAAAATCCAACTGTCAATGAATTTTACCCGAAGACAATTTTGGAGGGATGCAAAAAAGTCAGCCGAAATAGCTGCGACTTTGAAAAGGTTGTAAGGGATATGTCCATCGCCCAACCCGAAGAATTCAGGCTCCTCCATGCAGCGGTGATCACCGGTCAACTTTTAAATTTCATTTTGGAACAAACTGGCTATCAGGCTTCAGCCGGCATTGCTCACAACAAGCTCTATGCAAAATTGGCTTGCGGCCATAACAAGCCAAAAGCCGTCACGGTTTTTTTAAATGAAGGGCTCCTTCGGGTATCCAAGGAAATAGCAATAAAGGACATCCCAAAACTTGGCGGAAAGAAGGGAGATTCCATCACAAGGGAATTTTTCATAGGCGAAGAACAGCCGGTGAAGACGATGTATGATTTGACCCAAATTCCAACTCAGACTCTCATTGAAAAATTCGGTGAAAAAGATGGCAAAGAGTTTTCGCGACTTGCCAACGGTGTAGATCCATCCGTTGTAGTGAACAAATCATGTAGAGCAGCAATTCAATGTGGCAGAAAAATTCAAGGTGAGTCGTTCATTAATACTCCTAATGTAATAAACTGTACTGTTTAGCACAGTTTAGTGCACCATTAGTAAACTGTACAATACTATACTGTTAATGTTAATATACTATGATAAAAAGTTTAATATTTTAATTGGTTTTTGAGCGTTTTATTTTATATAACATAAGGTATTGTGTGTGAGTGACAACACTAAATTTTGTTGAGAAAATGTATTGGTAAGACTAATAATTAGTTCGGTTTGATAATTTGTGGATTTTTTTGCAGCAAAAATCAAAAACTTGGCGCAGTTGAAAAAGATCTTGGAAGACACTTCCGAAGAGCTGATGGAAAGGTAATAATTGTAAATTCACTACCTCCGACTATATACATAGAGATATCCTATACCCCTTACTAAATAATTTTAGTTTGTTATGAACTGAAATGTTATGTAGTTTAGTTAACATGAATTTAGAGGATGACGATTTTTCCTTTATTTAATTAATTGACAATTTCCTCCATAGGCATAAAGAGACTTTTACATTGACATATAAATTGAGACTAACTTACGAATAACAGAATTTAGTAGAAAATAATACTCAATATACTGTTCATAAGAAAGAAAAGGGCAAATGACTTATAGTATGTAAATAATTGTAAAGACGCAGTACTTTATTTTAAAAGAAACAAAAGTCTACTGCTTTTAGTGTTTTTAAAATTTAATCATTTTTAACTAACAAATTTTTTGTTAGGTTGGAGGAAGAAAAGTTGCGGAATAAGCGCCGTCCAGGACAAATAAAAGTAAAAGTGTCCAGAACAAGATGTGCTGAAGGTGAATTGCCAGCAATCGAGTCTGGGGAATTTAAATGTCATCAAAATCTGAAGGATAAAAAAGAACTCTTTGACAGGTCAATGGAAGTTTTGGAAACCAACTGGGAGAAGAAAGGGCAAGGTCCACTTGAACAGATCACAGCTATCAACATAACTGCCGCAAGATTTGTGACCCTGTCAGAATAACCAAAAAAAAACTAATATCAACATTTTTTTTCAAAATTACTAAAAATAGTATGTTTTTTTGTTTTTGTTTGCCTTTTGTTTCATTTTATTGTATAAAAAATGGTGTAACTAAATAAACATCTGAGAGATCGGTAAAATGAGGCACTATGCTCTATATATTATGAAAAATAATCATTAATTGGCCAGGAATGAATGTAGATTATAAATTGGATTTGTAAAATAAAATTGTGTGAATGCAAAAAAAACGTTGTTTACTTATTTTTCATTTCACCAGTTTTTTAATGAGGACGAACGACTTTAATTATATACATAGTTAAGATATATCAATAGTTGCCAAATATATTCAGCTCAAAATCCAATATTTATACAGTTTGAATCACCCAGCTTCCTAATCTAATAAATAAGAATTTTTCTTCCATCACAATGTAACTTTTATTAACATTGGGATGAAGAAGAATAATGAACATTTACTCATATTTATATTGCAGATATTACCAGCATATTTACATTATAGATATTATTACATAGTAGCATTTAGCACACAACAGTTACGTTTTAGATAGGTGCATTTCGTATTGATTTAAACCTGTGTTCCCATTATATCTTGTGTTTTGTACTATACCTACTCAACGCTCTCCAAAACTGTCCATTTTCGCATTGATGTAGTTATGAATGAATGTACCGATATCAGAATGTTAAATATTTTTATTCAATGCAAACTGCAATCAGCTCGAAATTGCCACCACGTAGCCATCAAAAAATGTTCGCCTTAATTTATATTTGATCTAACGAAGTTGATATGCAATAAATATACAGAAACACAAAGATAGACAAATGTCGCGTCCGGCTAACTGTCATCAGGCCAACTGCCACACAGACTAACTGCCACCAGGCCAACTGATAACTGCCACAAAATGGGAGGAACTACTAATTTTTCGCTCCTCCTGCAACAGCCAATCAAATCCCCCTTATACCTGCTTTGCTCTTAGAATAAATTGGTGGCCCCTTAAAGGCATAGTGACTTAGAATAGGGACTGAGCAAAGGAATTTAAAATAGCGATTTAGCATGATAATTCAGCATGGGAATTTAGCATGGGAATTTAGCATAGGGATTTAGCATGGGGATTTAGCATAGGGATTTAGCAAGGAAACTAGAATCTATAGGGGTTTAACATGTGGATTTAGCATGGGGATTTAACACAGGGATTTAGCAAGAGGATTTTAAATAGGGATTTAGCATGGGGATTTAACATAGGGATTTAGCAAGGGAATCTAGTATAGGGGTTTAACATGTGGATTTAGCATGGAGATTTAACACAGGGATTTAGCAAGGGGATTTTAAATAGGGATTTAGCATGGGGATTTAACATAAGGATTTAGCAAGGAGATTTTAAATAGGGATTTAGCATGGGGATTTAGGTTCTAGTTTAGATTAGGTTAGCTTGGGGATGATTAGTTCACTACCTAAGCTACATCCCTATGCTAAGGAGGCAAAGCAAAGCAAAGGACATTTGATTGGCTATTGCAGGAGGAACGAAAAATTATTAACGCATCCTATTTTGGGGCAGTTAGCCGTGATGGATGTTAACCTTGTGGCAATTAGCCCTGGTAGCAGGGCAGTTAGCCTGTTGACAGTTAGCCTAACACCGACTGTCTTGATTCTTTTGTCAATACATTTAAAAAATAAGGAAAAAGATTAGCTGAATCGACTCTGAAACTTTAATGATGGTATGAAGGTACGACAAATATTACATATTTGAAGCCCGAAAGTCTATAAATAATTACAATTAAATTTTGAATTGCAGTCTGCCATGAAAAGCTTTACAATTTAAAACTCATACTCATAATTTGCTTCTCCGACCTATAACGTACAAATCAGTCAATGTTTTGACAATAATAAAACCTTGGAATTCCTGCAGAAAAATAAAGCTGTATCGCAGTGCAGATGATTTGGTAACTAGCTATGCGACCCTACTTAATGCACGCCATTAGATATAGCAATATATTAACGGCGACGAATACAGTGGAGTTCACTATTTGATTAATTGTCAGTTAATTAGTATGTGCATTGATATTAAAATTACGGAAAGTGGTACATGAAGCAAATAGAATAGTCCTGCTTTCTAATATTTCAATGCATAATATTCTAATAATCATACTACAAGCTCTAATTATTATGCATTTGCATGTTTAATATTAACGCATATCGATGAATTTAATTAACTTTCCCACAATTAATGAATTACTTTCATTAACTAAAAAAGCATTTGATATAAATGTCGTCAATTTTTTCCATTTATCATTGCTCTGTTCATTTTTAGTTTGCTCTAAACTTTTGATATTCACCCATCGCTACCATGAAGTCTCCTTATACTCTAATTTTGTTATTATTACAAATAGCGTATTTAACAGAAGCAATATTTAGAATTAAGACCGTAGGAGAATTCAACAAAAAAGTTCTTAGGAATCCAAATCCTGTCTATGTGCTTTTCTATAACACGTGAGTAACTTTCATAAAATCCTTTAAAGTACCTAACTCAATTCGATAAGCCTCTGAGGTTTTTAGTGTCCCTAGTGTTTCTAAATCTAAATACAAAGGATATTTAAATATGAAATGCATAGTTAGTTTGGTACATCGTATTTTTTGTTTGTCGTTGTTTTTATTTTTAATCGTTTATGTTAACCTCAAAAGATGGTCTCATAATGAATACTACAACGCTGCTAACACTCTGAAAGACTATGCGTGCTCCAAGCCTCTGTTTACGACAGAAATAGATGCCGGGTGTCCTATCAAACTCTTCAGCGTCGACAAGGATGACAAAGATGTAAAAGGTTTGCCTATGCTAAAAGATCTCAAGAACAATATGGATGCAATGGCATTTAAAAATGGCGTTCAAATCGGCCACACCGTGGAGGGATATGCCACAAATGGCAATAATATTCCAATGGATCACAAGAAATTGTTGGATTTGGCTGTTGGTAAGTTAAACATTTTTATTTTCAATTGCTTTTCTCATTACTTATCAAATACTTCACTAGTAATAATTTGTTTATGCTACAGGGAAGGAAATCAATAACGAATACCGATGGCAGAAAGTGTATTATTAATATTTTAAGTGTTTAACCATTTTGCAATTATTTTTTTGTTTGAAATATTTTCATTGTTCATAAGTAATAAAACATATTTATATTTACCTAAAGGTTTTATTGAAATTGAAATTTATTTATCTGTACGTCTGTACATAACCTAATAATTTGCATTTCATTTATTGATAGGTACATAAAATTATTTTCATTTCAGTTCCAAAATGTGACTATAAAGTGTACTATCAATTAGGGTTGTGTAACGCATGGCAAATATTTTTTCTAATTCCTACATGCACTAATTATGTCCTCCTGAAGAATGTGTAAGCATTATTTTATCATTATTGAATTATTTTACTGTGTCTTGAGGGCAACTTCATTTCGAAGCAGTCAATAAATATTATATATATTTATATATCATGTAAGTTACACTACAAGAAATATGAAAAAATTTAAATCAATATCATGATGAGACAATTAAATTTGTATGGCATACATATAAACTTTCTGAAAACGGATTCAGTTATTACATTTATCTGTTAAAAATGTTCCAAAAAACCAGTGAGCTTTAATAAGATAAAAGTTACTTTTGTACTTCGAATTAGAAAAGAAAATAGATTTGTAAACAAGGAAAATAGATACCATTGATAGAAGATTTTCGAAGAAATTGTTTTGATTACAAATGTTTATTGCCAGCTATTGATTTTAAAGGTTGAGGACCGTCAAGTTCCAAATAGGTTTATATTATATTTATTTTTCATGAATAGAAAAATAGTTTAAGACAGGTAGCTAACTTTTTAAGAGAACGATTTATTTAATGAAACCTAACCGTGCAGATAGTCCAATAAACAATATTAAAAATAATAAAGGCTGTAGGAAAAAGTATTCGGGAAAGGAGATCAATTCGTTTTGCTCTTGAAGAAGCTCCTAAGAGAAAATGTTTTCGGCAATTCCATTTTTCTACGTCCAAATTCCGTTCGGTCAAAGTATTTGGATTGATGCTAGTTACATCACCCTGAAGTTTGCGTTTATTATTTTTTTCTTCAATTTTGTATGAGTGGTTAACGAATGAAAATTCCAAAAGAGCTGCAACTACAAAAAATTCGCACGTTCCCGTGAAAACGTCTAATGCTTTTGTGTAAGAAACTGCCGGAGTTGACAGGCTTATTCCATAAGTTTGTGTCACAGATGTTAACAGTGTGGTGACTCCTAAACTAATTCGAGCATCGACTGCAGTTTCATCCAGCCAAAATGAAATCCACGAAATACCGACTATCACCAAGCAAGGAATATATATGTGCACGATATAAAATAGAACTTCTCTTTGAAAGTGTACTGCTAATACAAGGTGGCTAAATTCTCCCGCTAGTGTCGTTCCTGTAGCATTAGAAGTTGTTATCTTTTTCAATGTGAATTTTGGCATTTGAACACTGCCATCAAATTCTACAGCATTATTTGGTTTCCAGAAAAGACAGAGATCTCGCTTCATCAAGGAATAGGATCCAAATTTTAGCCTACAGACTGGCTCGTCAAAAGGATACATTTGCAAATTCATCGGGCAATTCATTTTGATGGAAATGCGATAACTTGTCCAAATTTTTCCATTGGGGTATATCCTGATCATGTAGTTGGGAGCAAGAACTTGGTGAATTTTTCCAGTTTTACTCTCTGAAAAGAAATGGTCTGGCTCCCATATTTTTGATCGATCCCTCAAAATAATGAAATTATCCGCTCCAGTCAAGTTGTACTTCAGACGGTGGTCAAACCATTCTTGCCGAAACGTTATTTCCATGCTGTAGTCCATTTTCAGATCATCGCTGAACTCGAAATTACGAACGACGATGTTGACGAGCACTATAGTCGCATCTTCTCCGTTAATTTCGTAACCAGTCGGTCGAATGTTTTTGTTGTAGTTTTCATTCAACAATTTCTGCAAAGTTTCTTCCATAATCTCTCTGCTCCTAAATGCATTCTCTTTTAAGGAATTACAGTAGGAGCTCAATGCTATTGCACTAAATATTAATAACAAAACTGTAGTAACCATTTTCTAAAGTTGCGCTCTGGATTTAACTGTGACTTGTGATACACACTTTCAAACGTAATTGATAAGTAGTATTATTATTATCCATGTCGGTCACAACGCAATAATAATGTTTAAGTCGAGAATTCTGTAGATTTAAGCCGTTTTCGTATATTGTAGCTAAGTATTCCTTTTTACCATCGCTCAAGGACATATTGTTGAGGAAATAAAAACATATTGAGTGGCTATGGCTTTCTTTGAGGACGTTTTTTATGAAATGACGACCATGAATAGGATGTTCAAATGACTTTGACAATATTTGTCAAATAGTCGTCAAAAGTCATTAAAATTGAGCCATTACTAGATTGAATTATTCCTCTTCCATTTACCCAATTTTAATGACTCCATGTCATTCGGGGTGTGCCGGTGGTGAAATAGCTCATTCTTATCCATGTATTTATTTGATGCACAGCTAGCTACAGGTCGCAGCAAGATAAGGCCTTACTGGATCAAGAATTATTAAACCATTTTCCTGAATATCTCTCTTGAAAACCCTCTTCAACAATGGTAGACGGGATTGCTTAGATGGCCTTACCTAGTATGACTGAAATAGCTGGCTACTTGGCTAGATGTGAAGGCGGATGAAAGTAACAGTTAACTCTCGATCAAAATTTCTCTTTCGTATAGAGTTACTAGTACTAATATAAACTAATAATAAAAAGCTATGGTATGATCAATAAAATAAATGTAGATCGAGAGAGAGAGTCTTCATTATTGCAATATAAATTAGGCCATTTACTTAGGCTGATCTATTTATTTATTAATAAGAAGGAGGCACACCTATTATGGCACTTGAAAATCAATACTTTTCATTATTAAATGGATGTCTGACAAGATAATTCAATATCTATTCAGTAAATTACAAGGCGCTTTATCCAAAGCTCATTACATAAAAGGATGAAGAGAGTTTCCTTATGGCTGCTCAATTGAATAATGACATTTATAGAACGAAACCGTGGTATTTACAAAGTAAAATGACAACGCCGCTAATGTGTAACAACAATTGTAAATTTTTTACCATTTTCTGTTCAAAGAATATTTAGATTACAATAAAGAGCAGGAAAAGTTTTTTGTACGGTACACGCATATTTGTACGGTGCTAATCTCCAAATCTACAAACAGCGAAATAACAGAATTAACAGTACACCCAACAAAACTGCACACAATCAGTTACTATTAACGTTTCATTAAGATTAAGTGCTTTTAATCGTGAATTTGAGGGTGAAAAGTTGATAAACGGACAGTTTTCAAAAATATTCCAAAATGCTACATTTTTATGTCTGGAGTTATGACTACAAAGGGTGAAAAAATGATAAAAAATGGTGAAAAAACATGGTAAAAAGGACGAATAAGCAGGTCTTTAAAACAAGGTGAAAAAAGAGCATAAAAAGCAGGTAAAAATCAGAATGAGAAACGGTAAAAAAAGATAAAAAACAAGGCCAAAAACAGTGAAAAAAGAGGATAAAAACGTTGAAAAACGAGGGCAAAAAACTAGGTGAAAAAGGGAAATACAAGGGTAAAAATGCAGGATGACAAAACGGTAAAAATTTTAAAAATAAATCGTGCTATGTAAATGAAATCAGCGCCAACCCAGAGTTTTGGTTTTTTTCTTCGTAAATATAGAGCAAATTTTACTGTCGTACACTAACCTTTAAGTTTGGATTTCCTATTTCGATGATGGTAGCAACCACTTTGGGTATCTCATCTTGTTCTCGACCTATATTTGCCTCCAAACGTCTCTTGGAACTTATAAATACTCATGCATTTACATTGTTGGTGTAGAAATACATTTATTTTGGATGAGAACACGTTTTTGACCATTTATTCTTTTCATTTATAAACAAACATTGCTGCGTATTGATATTTAGCATAACAAAAATACTTACACACTACATACATCGTTAAAAATTGGCATGCTTCTTACAACATAATTACACTTACATACATTGCACACTAAAACACACGCATGCATAAATTGCATACTTACACATCACATTTGCAACTCGTGGTTTGGCGAAACGGTGTGATTCGAAAAAGTAGCAAGTTTTTCAAAATGCTAGTTTGGTTTGGTTCGATGAAATTTTGCAAAATCGCTGATTCGGTTCGGTCAAAATTTTTGGAGGCTATGGTTCGGTTCCGGAACGTGAAGTTGCAAGTGTGTTACACATTACATACATACATTGCATGCTTATACATTACATACACATACGAGTAAAGTTACATATTACATTTTTACATATTACATGCATTACGTCGCAAACTCACATACTACGTATATTATATGACTACATGACCTATTCAATGCACATTACATTAAATACTTGCAGCCATTTTTATTTACCTTACAGATTGACAATATTGACATCAATCACAGTAGATCATTATTAGGACTTGTCAGGAGCATTGTCACAGTCATACGTGAAGTAGCTGGAATCCATATTCGTTACATCACAAAATATACTGCATACATTACATAATGAAGAATTGCAAATTATATTACCTACTGGTAAACCGTATACATTACACTACATAGTGACATGCTATATATACATAGTAAAATGACATACATACATTACATAGTGCATCTACCGATTTCCAAGTTGAACCGTGTTGACATATTATTCACTTTCTTTTTACTACACAAAACGACATACGTCAATAAGTCTCATTGTCAAAGATAGTTCAAGACCTGCGTCTATCTGAAGTCGCATGTAGAGTAAAAGAGAAAAACCCTTTAACCGGCAACCGTTCAGCTTGGAGATCTGTATTCTCTGATGCATACGTCCAAACTGTATACTACATATGTATGTAAATATGCATTACGTCCTCATATACAAACTACATACACAGTACATTGTTCTTACATACATACTTATTTTGCACTAGGACGACACCTTTAAGTACTTGACAGGATTCTGTGAGATATTACACCTTTCGATAAGAATTTTAAAATTTTCCTATTAAAAAATAATCATAATAAAATAGTATTATATCTATATGTAGCTTTGCCGCCGTGGCGTTTAGTCTAATTTCAAATGCAAAATTTTCCAGCCCAGATTCCGACAGTTTGGTGAAAAAACGTACAAAGCTGCAAAAAATATCCAAAAAAAGAGGAAAACATTCTCTAGGGCACAGGGGCCTGACTTATGAAACTTTGTCTTTCTTTGTTTGATAAAAATCGAAATACATTTTTTCAATGCACTCCAAAAAACCCTAATAGAATTTTATTTTTATAAATTTTGGAAAACCTGTGCCCTCGAAAAATATGAACATATTTCAAAAATGTTTATTTCAATGTTCTACATTAAGCCGTTCTCCTTGAATCAAGGCTGGAAATCGAAATCATGTCAACCCCTCTTTAATTTCACAGATTACATACATTCCAGAGACGTTTAAATAATTTCCAACACACAACAAATATGATAGTAGACGAGACGAGAAAACATTGCAGGGTATACCGAGCATAATAGGAACTTTAGACGTCTTATGTGACCCAAAAAGCTTCCAATTCCGTACTCCTAATAGCTGTGCTTCCTAATAAAAAACCACTTCGAAGTCCCTCCTAGTTTATATCAAAACTTTAACCTTTAAAGCAAAATAACGGGAAGCCCTGTCGTATATTTGTTTTGGGTATCACTTGATATTTCCTAATTTTGGTAACATTTTTAATTAAAGGATTTAATCCATAACTAGAAATTTCGTAGAATTAATGAATAGTGTCTGGTTGATCCACATCAATGTAATTTCCATTTTCTTCATGAAGAATGTTTTGAGACTGAGTACATTATGCAGTAAACTATGAATGCATACTCATACAACTTACGCAGTTTAGGCTAAGATAAAGAAGTCAGTTGAAAGAGGTTTCCTACGGTACCGTTCATTAATGCTACGGAATTTCTCATTATGGACTATTAAATAATTTTCAGCAAAAAATTTCATTATTTTAATGAAAAATTCAATTATATTAATACACCTTTTGTTTTTTCTTAAATTCATTTTCAAAGAAAAAAGCCTTTTGTGGACTTAGCTACTGATTATTAGTTACTTTTGATATCCAACATTAAACAGTTGTTTAACCACCCAATATTGTATTAAGTATTTGGCAAGAGCTGAGATTGTTATACAATTAAAAAAAGCAATTTTAGTCTAGTTCATGGTGTAATTTCACACACATAACGAAAGTTATTTATGTTGCCTTTATGGAGGAATATTATTAGTTGAACAACTTTTGATTTGTTAATTATAAGGTTCATTACATTATTTCGATAAATCTTAATATGGGATGTTATTACATTATTAAATTTTTGGCCAGTTAATTATTATGTAATTTAAGAAAATCATATTAATTCTGAAATTAAATTAAATTTGCGCGACAATGTTATAAGCATACGTTTTAAAGTAAAAACTTTCTTCGTGTAATGACTAATTACATTATTTCTACAACATATCTATCATGAGCTGATATTACTCGTTTGGCCAGTTCAGATTGTTATGTAATTAAAAAAATACATTTACAGTAGGTAATAGAAAGATGAATTTACGTGACAATTGCTTGTTAATGAGATAATAGCTCATTACGTTATGTCTAGATATTATCATGAGGAACCATAATGTTCAATTTCTGCAATAGTCTTAGGACAAGATTCTGTTAATACAGAATTTCCTTCTTTAGTAACAACGACATCATCCTCAATCCTAATTGCTAGTCCATCGAACTCTTTTCCAACTTTAGAAAGGAATCCCTTGTAGCCAGGAGAGCTACCGATGTAAACTCCTGGTTCAACTGTGACAATCATTCCGGGCTGCAAAAGTTCATTTCTTAAAACTGACGGAGTGTCATGAACGTCCATTCCAAGATAATGACTGACGTGATGGGGACAGAATCTTGAGGTGATCACATCCGCGCTTAAATTTTCCACATCTTTACTTAAGATCCCGAGCTCATTTAGACCTTTGACTAGGAGGGGACCCATTATGCGAAACAATTGATCTAGAGTTATTCCAGGTTCTACCAGTCGAATTAGTTGTATTTGAATGTCCAGCATCATTTCGTACAGGCTGCGGTGTCGATCATTAGTAAATTTTCCGGAAATAGGCCAAGTGCGAGTAATGTCGCTACAATAACCGAAAAACTCACAACCCGCATCAACAAGTACCATGTCATCAGCATTGCACTTATTGCTATTAAACACGTAATGAATAGTATTGGCACGATCCCCAGAAGCGACCACAGGAGGATAAGCTAATCTTTCAGCACCATTAATCCGAGTTTCATAGTCGATTTTTGCCCAAATGTGATGTTCTGAGACTGGTGCTCCTTTGCGACAGCGCTCAGCTGTAAATTTAATAGCTTCCTTAAACGCTTCAGACGCAATTTCTGCAGACTTTCTCATTAGTGCAATCTCCGAAGGGGACTTAATCCATCTTAAAACATCAATGAGACCACGAGGATTTTCTGAATGTCTGTAGTCATAGCTAAACAATGGATTCATATAACGTTCTACAAAACTATTGTCTTCTGACCATACTACCAGTCTCTTCTTGCAACGATGAACTAAATCCCGGACAAATAGATCGAATTCCGAAGTCCGATATGCAGCATCAAAGCCGTAGTAGTCGATTGCCGCTTTTGGAGACGTCTTCGGGCCATCCCACAAATCCGAAACAGGATCTGGCTTTCCCAGGAAGATATTGTGGATTTGTTCCGTAGGCGATATTGTTAAAGCCAGAAATGCTTCAGTGTCGAAACTTCCACTGAGGTATAAAAAGTTTGAATTTTGTCTGTACGGGTAAGGAATATTCTCCGTCATATACTTCTTCGAAGATGCTGGGATAATCATCAAATGGTATAAATCCGGCTCCGCTTTGCCCTTTTTTCGAATTAATTCCGAAGCCATGTTACAAAGTGCAGTACGTCTATTCTTCAGTTCTTCTTTATTTACACCTGGCATGATCTAAATTGGAATATGGAAATGTTTAGTTTCATTAAGTATATACAGCGTACAAAAAAATCAATGGGACATGTAAATTATGTGTAATTCGTAATAACAAGTACCTACTTAATTGAAATTGTCAACAACGAACATAAAAAGTATTGAAACCTTAACTCAACAATGAAAAGGGAATAGCAGAAAAAAAATTTAAGTGGCATTATTGTTGTTTAAGAAAAATATTAACATAAAAAGTGCAAGTTCAGATTTAATATAAAACTATTCATTATTACAACATACTATAACAACATGCTAGAAAAATAAGCCTGTTAATTATTTAAACGTAGTATGTTATGCATTGCAATTGAAATTGACAAATATTTGATCTTTAGTAACAAAGTAAATATGTACCTTTCAAACAAAGTAATTTGTCATGAATAAATTCTAAATTCTAAACAGTTATATTACAATAATTTCGTATTTCAATTAATGGCAATGGCAGAGTAATTATTACATCCGATGTGGAATTGAAAAACTCGGGATGTGATTCAAACGTCGGCTGGCCAAGTGAGAGAACACTGTGTTGGTTACATAATCGGGCAGGTCTGGTTCCATGACCATCAATGGAAGACAGTGATGATGACGATGTTAACAGTCGTGATCCTAAACATGACTGGATCAGCTTTCGACTTTGACCCAAAAATTGGTAGGCGGACTTCATTTCAAAAGGTTTTGACAAATTGCGAATTCTAAAATTTTACAGCAATAATGGCAGAATTAGAAAATAATTTTAGAACAATAACCTGCATATTCTTCAGGGCATTACGATACCATTCTATTTCAAAAATAAAAACCGGAGGCCGTCTAGTAAGTAGAAAAAACTCTAAAAGCAGTGATATTGGTGGTTGATCACTGGTAGAACTTTATTAATTTATTATGAATGTGAAGTTGACAGACAAATATTTGCAGCAAAAGCTCACGTACTAATTTCTATATGTAATACTTTTACATAAGTTGCAAAACTTAATGGAAATTTAAAAAAAATGACAGAGCAGTTAGTACTGCTATATTATTATTAAGGTTTTTCATTAAGTCAATCACACAAATGTGAAGCCGTGGTTTTGCTTCCAACCATATAAAGAATTCAGTCTTGTCCGACATCTAATTACAGTTTATATTTATGTATTAAGAGTTAGTGTTTTCCAATTAATCTTACCATAAAATAGTAAAGTTACTATTTCTTCCGAAATTAAAATCTGTTCCTCGTGCCTGTAAATATTTATATTACGTTATACAGAAACTCAATTGACTGGACGTCGAATGCAACTACGTTAGACTTTCTGATGGGTAGATAATATAAGTAGCTCTCGTTGGTTTATTCCAAGAGAAACATAAAAGTAGATATACAGAAAATTATGAAGATGATTAAGATAAGATGTGAGCTATGGAGTCAATTTCCAAGAATGAAATCCTTTCAGCCAGCTCTCTATTTCATATGTTAATTTTAAAACCAACATTTTCCCACAACGCAGTGTGTGGTATCAGATGTGGCAAATACGAATAAGTTGCGCGCCTTGTAATAATATTATTATTGTAAATTCTCATGCATGGTGTCATTTCTTTTAAAATTTAACAAACAATCAACTTATTAATGAGCCGCATGTTTTTGTCCTTTTCTATTACTTAATTTTTGAAGAGGAGATGTCGTTTTTGGGTACTAATCCTCCGGCTAACACCAGTAAGTGACTTATATTTAATATTACTCTTTTATTTCGTGAATGTCAAACTCAAATATAATTTAATTTTGTAATGCCGAGCATTTGTCGGCGGTTCGTAATTTATTTAGTAGTTGCTTATTTTATCATTATCCATGACCAAACCATTACCTGCTAACATTTAGTTCATAGCTAGGTAAAATTGAAATTCACAAAGTTGTGCATACTTACCTCGATACTCATAATTTACGCTGTAGTCATAGCAAATTAATACTTTTTTAAATCAAAATAATTATTTAGTGAAAAAATTACTTTTTCGCTCATTAATTATCTTAGTTTAATAATGGATACATTAGAATAGAATTATAAATTAAATATCTGTCATAGGAAGCCACAATTTGTTAAAAAGCACCCACCTCAAGATAGTTTTCTGTATGTTAAGTTTGGAGGTGTTGAATTTTATTTGCTCTTAGCAAAAGTTTTCGGCATATATGGCTTACATATTCCAATGCTTCATTAGCAAAATATATTTTGTGTTTATAATAGCAACTTATAATGATATAAATGAGGTGTATGTCAAAATGCATTTGAAGTATTGATTTCATAATACTGTTCAGAAATTTTCTTTGATAGGTTCAATACCAATCTTTATTGAAATAGCCAACAATAATAAAATTGTTCGAATTTCATTCCCATTATTGAGAAAGAGAGTTTTAATTCAAAATTTGTTTTTAATTGCTCGTTTCGTTTCTTTCACAGGCTTCGGAGGGGCTGCCCAGCCCGCTGGATTCGGGGGTGGAACCGGCACCGTCTTTGGGGCGGCCCAACAGACTGGATTCGGAGGAACTAGCACAGGCTTTGGTGCTCCTCAGTCATCTGGATTTGGAAGCATTCCTAGTACAGGCTTCGGAGCAACCCAACCCTCAGGATTCGGGGCAGGGGGCACGGGTTTCGGTGCCACCCAACAAACAGGCTTCGGAGGGACCACGGCTCCTGGAGGGGGGTTTACTGGGACTCAGCAAACTGGATTTGGAGCTGCCACTAGCACAGGCTTTGGAGCTGCACAGCCAGCGGGATTTGGAACTGCCACCAGCACAGGCTTTGGCTTAGGTCAGACTCAGACTAATTTCGGTGCTCAACCAACCCAACAATTCGGGGGAGGATCTATTTTTGGCACTTCACAACCCAGTGCATTTTCTGGATTTGGGGCGAAAACAACGGCATCAGATTTTTCATTCACGCCCGCCACTTCCTTTGGTAAAGATAAACATTTCTTACTATAATGGCAGGTGATGTAGCCTACTACACACACATAATTAAATAGATTTAAATGGACACTTCTTACATTTGTGTGTTCATTGACATTTCCCACGTGACATTCACAACGCATAGTAATTAGTGTCAAATATTATTAGTTTTCCCTTTTCATTTTTTTCAGTTTTTACGCACTAAGTACAATGCTATTTGTAGTACGTCAGTTTTAATACGCATTAATCAATCAATTTTCAACTATCATAATTTAGACTTTAAAATGTTTTGTACAACATATTTCCAGCTGTGGTGGGCGAAAGATTTGTTATTATAAGACATGAAAATATTAGATTGCAGTTACTTTTGAAAAATTGGAAGCACATAAGTGTATTACATATATATAGCATAGCTTATTTTCAAAAATGATGTCGTTTTAGACTGCTTCAGGGACGAATTGTAGAATTACCGTTCCACCACGTTTCAATTTCATTCAAACGTGGCGAATAATGATATGATGTGTTAGTGTGTTATTAAAAAATAATAAATTGAGAATTCAAAATTAAATATTTTTAGTCTTCTATTTAGGTACGGTTTTTGTTATGGTTTATTTCTAATTTCAAAGTTGTATACCCAGTGTGAGTTCTGCTTTTCTACTAAAATGATAAGGTGTAAACTATGGATAAGTAACTTAGTAAACAGTTATTTCTTAAGGATATATATAAGTTTTGTTTTTAATTTGTCATAATTTCCTGAACAGGTTTTGGCACTTCTCAGCCGTCAGGATTCGGAGCCACAACAAGTACGGGATTCGGATTAGGCCAAACTTCATTTGGTACGCAACAAAGTCAGGGATTTGGGGGATCAATATTTGGTACTTCACAACCTGGTGGCTTTGCTGGATTTGGAGCCAAGACAACTACTTCCGGATTTTCTTTCAATCCTCCAGCATTTGGTAAGTCAAATAGTTATTTTAACTGCGTAAGGACATCTACATCCATGGAGTCAATATAACATCCCTTTAAGCATTTTAAATACAAAATATAAGTTTTTTTCTGAGTATTTTTTTGGTTCTATAGGGCAGCAAACCCAGCAGCAGCAACAACAACAGCAACAACAACCGCTACAACTTCAACAGCCTCAAGTTGATGAAAGCCATGCATTCTATCAATCCATATTCCAATGTAACAAGTTTGCTGATGAGAGAGACGCCATTTTAGCAAGTTTAAATTACATTCAAGCGTGTTGGGGAAAAGGAAAAGGATACTACTCACAAGCATTTCCACCTGTTACGTATACACCTGTAAATCCCTTTTGCCGCTTCAAGGCTGTTGGATACTCCTTTATTTTCACAGATTCAAACGAAGACGGTCAAGTTATATTGAACATCAAAAAGAGTCCAGATAAAGTTCGAGCAGACGAAACGCAAATGATTTCATCGTTCCAAACAATCTTCAATCGTCCGAATATAGTCTTTAAAATTTGTGGCATTAAAGCTTCTGGAGAGGATTCCTCCGTGATACTTGTAGCTGAAGACAAAAGTACAAACCGAAGAGTGCCTGCTTACGATTTGTCTGGAGCATTGTCACAGCCATACGTGAAAACTCAACTTGACAATTTAGGAATTTTGTCAGTGACACCAAAAGTGAAGCCAAGTCCCGAACAAATGACACGTTATTTAGAAAACTCGCCTGATGGTATGTGCTAATCCTTTAAAAGGGCTTCAGTACAAAAGAAATTGCTCCCTCAATTTTTAAAAGTAAACGTTTATTTAATTATACTTTGCTCAGGAATTGATCCCCGAGTTTGGCGTCAAGCTCAAGAGGATAATCCCGATCCATCTTTAATGATTCCAGTCTCAATTGTCGGACTAGATGCTTTGAAGAAAAAAGTATTATGGCAGGAGGTATCAATGTCATTTTTTTGAAAGTTAATTAGATGTAATAGTTTTTCAAAAAGTATATGATACTAAAGAAATCAATGAAAAAATTGTATTTTTTGTCTATACTATGCTAGTAGCTGTAGTATTGTATTAAGTAGCATTATATTGTTTATTAATCTAATTATTGCATTACAGAATGAAAATCAGCAGCATCATGCCAGGCTTAAACTGATTGAGGAAGAAATTTCCAATTTAACGAGCCGATACACTACCATGAATTTAGAGTTGCAACAATTACGACGTCGTCATTACGAGACTGCTCATAGAATTTTGAAAGTAAGTAATTGTACAAATTTTAAAAGATAATATTTGGTTTGGGGTAACCAATAATGTACGTAGGGGTTGTGATTGTCGAAATAGTGTTAGTAAAAGAAAATTTATTTTATGCAGGTGGTGGGACGTCAGGAAATTGCCAAAAAAGAAGGACTGCCGCTTCAACCAGAAGAAGAAGACTTAAAAAAACGTTTAGAAAATATGGACTTGGAGCTTAATTCCCCAACCAAGTATAAAGGACAAATCAATGAACTAATGTCCCAGATACGACTCCAGAAACACAAGTCATCTGTAGAAGTTCGTAACAATAAAAAATACGTAATTGATCCAGACGCTCTATCTCAAATCAAGGATTTCCTCTCCATCCAACACGAAAGTACCAAGCATTTAGTTGAAACGGCAAAAGTAGATTTGAAGAATCTGAAACGTATGACAGTTGGAGTTTCTGAATTGGTGAACAAGATGACAAAACCATAATTATTGTATTTTCTTAAAAGATTTTTTTTTGAAATTGGCTATGAAGAAATGAATAAATTGAAAAAAGCATAACTATTAAATGAAAGTGATTCGTGAATGACGTTGGGAAGGAGTTGTAAATTTGAGTTGCAAATCCCAAATCTAGCAGAGCATAATTATTAATGCGTGTGGACTGTGGAGGAGATGTGAAATCGGATAATGCATAAAGATGATGAGAATTGGAATTAACTAGTAAGGAAAATGATAAAACGAAAATCCCTTTTGAGTAAAGTGAGTCTGGCAAGAAAGGCGAGGCTCCCATTCTCATTTATGAACGACTTGAGTGGACTTGGTCATTTGGTTGATGTTTGTTGCTCTATGAGCTACAGTGAGTAGTAGAATTGTATTAAATAGCTATAGAGTGGCCAGTTATATTAGCTGATGTTGGTAAGTCTAGAATGGTTAGTGTAAGCTCTATTAAATATGCCCTCTGCTACTTAGAGTTAATATTATAATGGGAAGGTATAAAAATGAAATTATTATAATGCAGGAGTAAGTATATAGGATGTTGCCATTATAATGTGATGTATGTAATAGTTAAATGTTGGTGGAGGTAACTATTGCCGAGCTAACGTTAACTGCAGCCGTTGTGAGTGTAGCTACTCAATTCTGTACGAAGCTAATGAGATGCGAAAGGAGCTTTTTCTCGTATATACTCGCAGACGGGTTGTCACACCCATGTGTATTTTTTCTCTTGGTTGCTTGAAGATCAGTTTAAGAAGTTTTCCTACGCCTCATACGGGTTCCTTGGCGCCGTTCTGGCCCACTACACAACACCTTTTCGCACAAAAACACTCCTTCGCCAATTAAACTTTCTACGCAGGTAAGTACAAGCTCTCTGCCATAGTGAGGATAGCTGTGAGCTCCTCACCGTATGATCTGCCTATAAGTACGCATATGTGCAGGGGATATAGGGATGCCTATTATCTCTATGATATGATGATGATCAACTTGACTCACTCAAGTCAGTTAAGTTAGACGAGAACGAGACGAGATCAGGGAGGCTAGACGGGCTATAACTCGTCTCTACTCTTCTCCTCGTCTTCTTCTTCTTCTTCTTCTTCTGCATCTCCTGAGCTGCTGGGCTCGCTCAGTCGACTCTTGTGTTATGTGCAGAGCTTATCTGACAGTCTATCCATCTATTTATCTATCTCATCAGAGCATAATCTTGGTCAGCCAGGCCAGACCAGAAGAAGACTGCCTGGCCTGACTGACTGAGTGAGTGACAATGAGTGAGAATGAGAAGAGCACTTCATATGTAATACTCGAATCTATAATAAATAACCAACCACACAGCATCACAAATACGCTCCCTGCCTGCACTGCACATGGACGGACCTAGGAATTGGATACAGATGTTTAGAGTGTAATCGTACCTATTATTATGATGTACAGGTACCTATAGTGTACACTATTTGTTCTTAGATTTATGCCTCCTGCAACTCTACCAAGACTACCTATCCCACTCTTTGCTGATCTCTCAGAGAGATCAGATGATGGGAGTAGCTCTATCTAGCTACCTATTTACATGTCTGGACTCTCTGGACTAGCTCTTCCATTCCATACACACACTGCCTACTACAGATCACAGCATCTCAACCCAGACAATCAAGTCAGCCAGCATTCGCACAGCCTCACAGCTATACGCCAAAACACCGGCACTTTCCCCAGCGCCGTCCCGCCCCGCGCCCCTCCGCTCCACCAGCCAACTTCCTCATCACCAACTTCCCAAAAAACCCCCACCAGCTCACAAAACAACAGCGGGATGGACGGGTGGGTATCGTGTACTTTCTTCAGGGTGGGGCATCTCCAGGAAACTTTCTGATTAGCAAGTCCCACGTAGCCATCCCCCCTTGCGGGCGGCTCCAACGAAAATTCTGATGAGTAAATGTCCTAGAGCCTCTCCGCTCCCTGTTTTTTTCAAAATTCAAAAATAATAGTAAAAGTGGAATACATTTAAAAGCTCGAGCAAAGAACTAATGATACTGATGTTTATTAACACGATAGTTATTATTACAGGTTTGCTGAAATGACACTATCAGAAGAAGTAATCATGGGCTACCCCAGTAGCACATGAAACGTAGTAATATTTTCTGACATTAAAATGTAAATTGAATAGAATTTCTATGGAGTGAAATGATTTAATATTCTTAAACATCAAAAATGTTTTTAAAAAAATATGGTTTCGCCTATTTAGATTTCAAAGTTTTTATAATCTGAGGTGTCTCGAGGAAATTCGCTCATCAGGAAGTTCCTGGAAGCCCCCGGAATGGGCGGAACGGCAATGGGACACTTGTTGATCAGTAAGTTTCCTGGAGCCGCCCCCTGTAAAGAAAGTGCCTAGAGCCACCCTAAAGGGTCATTTTGTGACATGGACGACTTTGGTTTTTCTGATGTGCAAGTTCCCAGAGGCGCTGAAAAGGGCTGGACGGCTCTGGGTAAGTTGCCCAAAACACCGCAACGCAGCTACAAACAACTGCTGGAATAAGCTCAGCACATCCACTCTACACGCCAAATCAAATCCTCTTCGTACAATCCATTCCATCATACATTTTTCAGCAGACGGATACATTTTGATACAGATGCCAACTTCATGTGCATTGATCATTCTTAGAAAAATAGACCAACGCAAACTGAAGTTGCATGTGCTAATGTGTCTTCACATTTGCACATGTCCCGAGTTCTCAACGGCCCATCTTCTAAATTCTGAGTCTGTACTTACACGCGCTTTACCAATAGCTCTATCTGCATCCTCAGCTTCAACACTTCCACAAAATATCACACATCTCTCACTATGAAAAGCATTAACCCTTTTTTCATTTCATTATAACATTAACTTAAGATATTGTACAAGGTTAGCAACAATTCTTGTCTCTCTCAGCAACTGGGAAAAGTGCCCCCAAGTTACATATGCATTACCTTTCCTTTGTTACTTCACTAAATAGATAATTTTTTCAAATATTGATGACATAATATATTATAGCGGGACTTTTAGGATGTCTCATTACGTTACTGAGCATATAACATGTCAATCCATGAAAAGGAAATGTTTTTCTAAGGATCTTGAAGCTTAAAAATTATTTTTCATGGTTGTTGCTACAGTAAATCTTGCATTGTGCTCTGCTAAAATCTTTATAATTTCAAAAAGAAGCATCGTGGAAAGGTTACAGCAAAGAATATTTTTAATTCTTGGTAACTTCAGGGTAGCAAATATCTACTTAATGACTTTCAGTGGATCCCCAAAAAAATTATTTGGTTCACTTTGCTGTGTCTCCAAAGAAGTAACTACTTAATTTTTTTAATTGAATCTTGTTTTCATATTTGTTCTCAATATTATTAAACGTCCAGATTTTTTTAAAAAATTAACACGTAACTTATTCTGGTGGACATGATGAAAATAATTGTAATGAATGACGTAGGTATTAATGAAAGCTTTTACGATGTTTTTGTATTGATAATTCTATTATGAGACGACAGCACATACGCAATCAATGGAGATGTGAACACATGAATGATATCTCTTCTGTTACGAATCTAAACCATTTCTATCTTCATCAGTAGTTATAATAATCCTTAAGTAATTCTTAGCCCTCTTATGCGAAATGAAGAATGTACATTAATGTTTGGTATGTGACTCTCTGTATGTAATAGCGTGGTTGCGAAACATGGATTTGAATTAATAAGTAGCAAGGCAGATAAATAACATTGGCTCTTCATGATATCAAAGATATTGTTACATGACATGGCTACAAGACATGGTTGCAGATAAGAGTACAGGCACCCAATGCACTATTATGCTCTTGTTTTTTAATTGCCTTGACTTCGTCGGTCGGGTCAGTCGTGAAAGATTTTGCAATTTTCATGGCGACAGTTTTTGCTACTATTTTACGTGACGCACAAGACGCAAAGTTAGAGAAAACTTATGAAGTCAGCGCTAATGTGGCGATAATTAGACTTGTCCATTAACATAAGTTTAATGTAGCGAATACATGTTCGAATAGTTGAAAGGAAAGGTCGATTCATAATATCTGGAGATGAAAACAAGGGGAGGTTCATCAGTTTGCTAAATAAGCAATAGATAATCCTTGGATTGATATTATGATGAAGAATCTAGCTAGTCCCCATCAAGAAATTTATCGTGCTCAGCAAAGTTTTTATGTAATTGTCCCTGTGTGCATCCGTCCGTAGGCACAGTTTCTCAACAAGTACGGGTCAAGGTCAGTCACAGGTACTTGATGACAAATCCACAACACTAAATTGCCTGTAGATGTGTGCTTAATTATTTAGGATTCTTTGAACCGGTTGAGGTTGAGAGGAGATTAGGTATAGGAGCCATATATTTTCCACCCAATATGTATTAGTATTGCTCGCTCACACACTCACACGCACGACTCACTCACACCTACCTGGCTGCTTTACTTTACACGTTGCACCATCCAGCCTTTGGCCTCTCCCTCCCTTCCCTATTCATCAACAGGCTAGGGGATTCGAAAATTTCAATCAATGTGCGAAGTTCAATCAAGTCTTTTATGCACATAACATTATTGCCCAGGATTCAGCAGCTATGCAATGCATTGGGAACTAAAATTCCATAATACTAGGAAACAAAATTTACTATTTGGCTATCCACACAAACATAAAGGTCATTGCAAATCCGTAGAAGAATAACTGCACAAACATCAATACAAAAAATCATAGATAATAGGTTCCTAAAGGTAGTGCAATGATAGTACACGAACATCTAAGTGATCCACAGACAGGCATCATCCTATACTAAGTAAATACGTGTCCATTCTAATACATATGCATATAATATGGTGGCTTGTGCAACCATTCTCCTATTGTTTGCATATAAAGCTACAATGACCTTGCTACCAAAGATGCTTCAAATAAGGTGTATAGTTTCTTCCCACATGGCACAATTACACTTTCGACCAGGGTTACACACTCAAAAAGGGGACACCAGGACAATTTCAATTTTAACAATTTTTTCTTTTATATTTTAATGCAAAAATTGGCAATTTTTGTCCGTTCCGATTCCCTTTTCGACATTTACTTTGCCTGCAATCCTTTCTTTACAAATAATAACTAAAACAAAGTATCCGCACTAGGGGAGGTAAAATTTCACATTTCTTTTTAAACCCCGCTTTTAAGAAAAGGGTTCGCTTTCTTCAGAACGGAAATTATTTTATTTGTTCTTTTAATCATCTTTGATCTTACAGGATTTGCATACAATTCTGATAGTGTGTAAGTAACGACGACTTGATTTCCATGTTCCATCCCAAGAGAAAAAAAATCTTTTTGAGCAAATTGTGCCAAATCTTATTTTGAAATACTTACTCATACCAAATATTTTAAATTAGTGACCAATTCAAATGTTCTCCAAAAATGAATAATTTATTTTCAAATTTATTTTGAGTAGTAGACTTCATGAAAACATTGGATTCTTTGGAAAAATGGAAAGAGATAACAAGTAGGATCCACACTAGCAAATTAAAATAATCTATAACCATTTTTCATTGAGTGCGAGAGTTTGATTATTTTCCATTGTTCTTAGTTGCGCGTGGTGTTCTGACTACTGCAATATCACTGGCATAATATTGGTTACGTCTGATGCTGGATCCGTCATCCGTCCCGTGTGTAGTCGAGTCTGGATTGACGGGTGTAATAAATGCGGCCGCTAAGTATTCTCCAGTTGAATAATAAAATGTATGCTGTTAATGCTGCAAAGTACTAAATATAGCACTAAATATATAAATATATTGATCTAACTATTGTTATTTTGTTTTAATTTGGATGTTTTCACAATGTTTTCACATATAAATGTGCTAAGTGTTTGTCATGTCATAATTACTTCATGTGACGTAGTTCGCATTTTAAGAATTAATATTTTGAATGGATGGTTCTGGATTGTGAGTAGGAGTTTAAGTGAATGAAAAATAGCCTACGGGTGGCCACAATGTAATTGTGAGTCCATTACGTACAGTTGCAATGGAATTATTGGTAGGTAGATGCGTTTAGAGAATTGGATGAGGATTTTCGAGAAGATAGTGTAATTGAATGTTGCTAACCTAAAGGATTGCATTGACACCAATCTATGCATACATGAACGGTGATTGTAGTTGTACTTGTACTGTACCGATGTCGAGTTGTAATGAATAGTGTGTTAGTGTTGCTGTCTGCTTTGATTTGGTTCTTTAGGATCTCTTCTGGTCTAACTGCGTGACTGTTCTCTACACAGTAATAACTAAAGGGATGTAACACACATTCGAAATCCCAACTTGTCCGATAATTGAAAGACACCCTAAGAATATACAACATTTTGTTGGGCTTACTTATTTGGTATGAATGTTAGTTGACGTCCTGCGGAGGTGAAATGGTCCTTTATTGCCTTATAAGGTCTCCTGAATTTAACAATGACCCCTCTTCGAAACACTACCACAGAATAACAATAGAACGATCACCTCTGTCTGACTCTGACTCTCAAGCGCGTAATATTGTGTATTATGTTGTGTTTGCCTTATGTGATGTGAATAACTTATCCTAAACTACACACTCTTTTAGGAAGGAATATATATAAACATAATGTGCAACAACAACTTCTCGTACTTCACTTTTTTACTCCCGTTCCTCTCCATCCCGTTTTTTCGCTCTCTGCGCTCTCCTATTCTGCCACATCCTATTTTCTCGACTTCAAAACTTTTTTTTAATTCTAGGGGCACAATGCTCACTATGACCTCCATTTTAGTCCTGTGATGTGAGGGAGGATGAGATATTATTACTCAGAAGTAATTATCGTCGTTGATGGATTGTTTGGCAGCATTTACTATGCTATTCCGTTCCAACAATTAGGGGGTACCTAAGTTTTCACTATGAATCAACATGTTGTTATTTTTTATACACACATTGGCTACAGGTGTGCGTTAGTTCCTTGTCGTTTCTGAGATTTAAAGCTATCATTTGTTTAATATCTTTGTTTTTCACATAGTACAATATTGCTATCCTAAGCCATAATTACATTCTGTTTACGCATTCCATTGATACATATCCGGATTCTTCTTAACTTCTCTCTCAACGACTCATCTGCTGATTTGCTTGTTTTCCTCTCTCTGTCCCTATTCACAGTTTTATTAGGGGCTCATGATTCATCTCGTCCCAGTTCAAGATAGAGAGGCAGCAGTAGAAACAGGGACATAGTCATAGGCCACGCTGTTCTGTATCGAAAATAGGATGTTAGTTTTCAGTTGTTCCATAACCGAGCGTGAAGGGCCAGTTTATTTAGGATTCCATACAACTCTAATGCCGGAATTTGCAAAGAGCAGTGCGTAAATAAGTTCTAACATTAATAGTCAGATACTCTTCGAAATAATAAAAACAAAATCATTGTATAGGTATGGAAACAGATTATTTTAGCTGTTTATTTAAATCACATAAGGATTTTTTTGGGCAAGGCATATAAGTCAACTGATGATGCCATGACAATTCAAGATGGTGAATACAAAATAGC
>JAAAYG020068792.1:39025-81006 GCA_009936455.2 Tomocerus minor
AACTAGTAATCCACCAGTGCACTCTCAAATTACTGGTATCTTTCCGCAGTAATCCTTAAGAGCTAGGTATTCCAGTGTATGGTTTTGGCCAACTGGTGGCTTATCAATTAATTAAAATGTAGCAATCCAACACCAGAGAATAATTACACTGGGTCGCAGCCAGTGGTTTCCTGGGAAATGAAATAACCACGTGACCAAAAAGCAAGCATTTTGCATTAGTAATCCACTGCATTTCAAGATCTTTGATTAGTCATTTTTCCTGCACCTGTAATAATACTCAAAGGGACAATTAAAAATCAGGCTGGCTACCTCCTTGACTTTTTTATCATCTAAGAACGGATTGATCTTCTTAAAATAATTGCAGAAATTAGCCGGTCGGTATTGTTGTTTTATTAGTGTGTATAAAATGTCAGAAAGTTTTGTACCCACTTGGGCGCCAATTTTTAATTTTGTAGTTGTAGGAGGTTGAAAGGTGGAGTCTTTTGATTTCCAGCATAGTTATTAGATAGATATAATGTAATAATATTAGTAGGCTAGAGCATTGAGTATAATTAAGGATGTAGGGATAGATAAGCGAGACTGGGAGAGGAGTTCTCTCCATGGATCTCAGTCATGCCACGGCTGGCTGGGATGGGAATATGTGAAGGCAAGCCAGAAGCCGTTTTTTGCTTTCGCGACTAGAGGAGCGAGAGAGGAGATGGATAGCCGTAGCCCTTTGCGTCTTCTTCCCTTCGGCGTTTCATCATCAGATCAGTTGAGTCGGATGGAAAAGAAACAGAAAACCCTTCTTCATTCATTGTCTATGAATGAAAGGAGTCAGAGGAGAGAAACGAGACTGAGTGACTGAGACTCTGACTTTCCTCAAGGAGTAACTTCAGGTTTAATAACGAAAGTTTACCAGAGCTTTGCAAAGCTCAACGCTCGCTCCAAACAACTATAGCTATCTATTATCTATGTGTACTCATTATGTATAATATTAACTATTTACAACAGTCCTCTTTAGACTCTCTAGTTAGTCCTTCTTGCCTTGCCTTCCCATCTCCACTTTGATCCAAATAATATATTGCCAGTATACGTGAGATATACTTTTAGCATTTTCATAGTAACTCTCACAGACCAACTTAACATAGATAGGTATATACTTATATAGATATATAATAATATTTGATTACACTTGATGATTATCACACTCAGAGACTCAAGAGGCAGGCTAAATTTTAATTTTGGTCATGTGTGTGAAAACTTCTTAATCTATTACATACATAAATATTATTATGCGTATGCTATGCCTACTATTTCCAAGCAAAAAATATTTTAACAACACTTACATCATTTGTATTTATGCGAAATTGAATATTTCATATTGAGTTCATCATTCTTGTCATGTATGTATCCATTCTATACATTATACCTTTGTAACGTATTTTTGGTAAGAGAATCTATATAAATGGATAGTTACATAGATATGGTAGAATAGTAGAGTATAATATATAGAGAAAATGCTAAAACCTTTTTTTTTTCATTAAAAACACATGATAATGCTCATATTAATTTTATCTGGCGTCTGATACATATGAACAGAAAGCCCCCGAAAACTCTCGCTTGAGTAGTCAGCTACTTTTATGTGTCGAACGCAAAATGATTCGTACAATAATCCAAGTTCGCATTCAATTCATTTTATTAGAACTAAGCAGATATTATTTATAGAGTTGGGAATCTTTGGCTTTCACTCCAAATCAGAGCCTCTCCATTCATAATATCATCATATCCTGAGTGTGGCAGTGAAACGTGGAATTGTACTTGTTGCATCCAGTCCCAGCTCCAACATCCAAACAGAAATAAATGTCTGCAAAGCAAAGCCATGCAAAAGCAGGGCGTCATTATATGGCTGTTCATAAAGTGAAGGTATCGTCCGGTATCTTTCCCACGACGGCCATTCGCATTTGCCATTTTTACTTTTTCATAGGTAAAACAATGATTATTATTAGACTCCATTTTAATTCCCCGGCAATATTGTTGTACAATTTGATGCAGATAGAGAGTTCGTGTGACTATATGCAAGTATAAGGAATGCGCTGAGAAATCACTGTTCCTTCATGATTTACAAATGCTATTTAGGTGCTTGGGTATGTAGGTAAATAGTGCTTTTCTAGTTTGCAAGCTGTGCTTTTTGCAAATGTTCATTTTGACAGATTGCGTCTTCCGTCTACCTGTAAATGTGTTTCTCATGCTCGCTCCAATACACAAGATAAAAATAGATCGAGACATCTTCTATTAGCACAACATCTAAAAAGACCGGCCATAAATAAAGTTTTCGGGAAATCCCAGTTTCCACACAGGGGCGTACAGTAGTTTCAGGTGGCTTCAGCAGACTCTACTTCTCCGTTTTTTGCTCTGACCCTTACGGAAATTTGCAAGAGGTTTTTCCTTTGAAGCGTCACAAGGGGATGCATTTTTAGATAGCACAGTTTCAATCTCAGGGGCTTATGGCTGGACACTACGCTACTGTGAAGAAATTACGTAAAACGGGTAGGTACGGGCATTTGCCCGCTGCATCCTTCATACTCACCTCATTTCCAAGATGTTTGTCATGTGCTTGTGTATGTAGATATTTGTAGAATGCCGGATGCTGTAATTCTGTACGACTCTTTCATGTTTTCTTCTCATGTGCTGTTACCTACAAAATTTTCGTCGTTTTGACGCTCTTGTTGACTTAACTTTGTTGACTTGACTTAATAAACTACACGTTCAACGGGAAGGAGCCTTTCAAACTAGAATAATAAACACTTCAGTGTTCATATTTACCATGTTTTTGTCTTAAAATTGTTTTACTTACTACTACAGTGTATCTATTTGTTTTTCTAAGTTATTAGTAACTTCCTACACTTATGTAACTCTCTGAATATCGTCTATGTATACAATAGTTTTCATGATAATTAATCAACGCAATGTCTACCGGTGTTTGATCATTATTATTTCCTTGCAACTTTTCAAGCTAAATAAGATGATCCACTTTCATGGATTCATATGAAATTATGCATTATTCAATTACCTACACAGAATTGTCTGACTAGCAATCACCAACATCGATGCCTAGAACACAATTCTCAGTAAGAGTTGGGTAATTAACGACATGGTAGTAGTTCTGTACGTTTAGCCAGACAATGCCAGTAGGGATGAATTGCTAATGTGTGATGTCCATTACACATACCAAATAAGTATATCAATTACAAGGACAATATCAATGAGAATATGTGGTCCATGTTGGCAGAAAATCGATCATTTTTAACAAAATATTTAAAAAATGACTCAAAAATTTAGTAAAATGTGTGACATATGAATTGTTTCTTGATTTGATGATTCAGCTACCAGCAATAATACAATTAAGATACCAACGATTTGAAAGTCAAAGAATTTTAATTTGTTTTGCATTCCTTAGGAAGAAGGCTGAGAAGTATGATGAAAGCGTTCTCACAGTCATATTATAGGTCCAGTACATTTTGCTAGCGTCTGAAAATGAATATATATATATATATTAGTGAAACGACTAAGTTATGAAAATATGAAGCCAACATTTATCATTTCCGTTGTGTTTCTTGAGTATGAACAAATGTGTTATTTATAATGTCCTTCACATGCTAGGGTGCTACTCAGCAGTACAGTGCTGATTTTTTTTCATTTCTTAGCATCAAGTAACGACAAATTTTGAACTAATTTATTAAACTCAAGTTACGTATGGAAGGATTTATTCAAACAATTTGCAATATCGGCAGAAACGTGATTGAGTTATGCAAATGATTTCCCTTTAGCTGCAGAAATATAAAACCCAACGGATTGTTTGCTCGAGATGGAGATGAGATTTTTTTTCATTCTTTTGTTTAGCCTGGTCCACGTTGTTCCATGCTGATAGCAAATACGGTTGCACATTCGTCAGTTGAAGTATGTAGTGTACACATTGAATGTAATCTGTCTTATTTAGTATGACTTTAGAGTGAACTGTGTACTCCAATCAATGGCAGCTTTGTGCTTATTAAAATAATGTTGCTATCATAGTTCCATAATGGTACACATATGTGTCATGTACTTAAAATAGTTTAAGATGCTATTACTTACAACATAAAGTACATGAAAACTATAGGTACAGACTTTTCACATCCTAAAATGAAAGAAACAACTCCTCATCACATTCGTCAGAAGATATTATACTAATATAATTACTTATGAGTACATGAAAGGATTTAAGTAATAGCCTTCATCCTGTTTAGAGGAATTAATTGTAGTGCTATATGAGAAAGTGAGCTTAGCGTTGTACTGATAAAGAACATTTTATTTAGTTTTAGTTTTAAAGCAATTCATTATGCGTATACTTACTACAGATAATTGTAACGCATGATGTTCGACTCGAATAGCAGAAGAGTTTACTTGTACAGATATTGTATTAGATAAGTATGCAGTTGTTTTGTGATTGTGAATTTTGAAGCGAGTGTTATGTATTTGTGCTAAGTTGTAATGTATAGAGTTACATCTACTTACTCACACTCTATGAAGAGTAGATGATATTGTATATCCACTATTATACATCGTATTACTTCATAAATCATAGTAGCTATATTAGATTGGATAAGGATGTTGTACTGCATCGTAAGCTTATTAAGAATCCAACAACACCATAGTTTATTAATCAAAGAGCTCTCTTATAGCTGCTGCTGACTTGAATTTTTTATCCAATCATCAGCATTGTATCACACATTTCCCACTTAACCATAAAGGTGACCAGATGTGCTTAAATGAAAGATTCTTTCGAATCCTTGTCTGTTCTTAATCGTGACCTAATCTCTTTGAAAAATGTACCATGCTGTTTATTTAATTCATTTATTAATACCAATTGAATGAAACCAACTTTGATACAACATAAATTAATTCTATTTCCATTTATAGTTGCAATTTTTATTTTCCTCGACTTGGCTCTTCATTGAATGAATGATGGAAAGCATTGGGTTTCTTTTTCTCACTGATGATGCCAGTTAAGTTGCGTCTAGCGTCTGGAAAAAAATATCTAAATGTAAGGAACCGTTGAAATTGTTGAGTTGAGGGAAGAGGATGTTAGTGTGTACTTTGCACAGTGAGTTTAGATGGATGAAGATGCCATTGTTATGAATGTATGTGAAGTATAACTCACCTTCGTAGCTTTAATATGTCCTAGCTATATGGAGTACTATAAAATGTAAGTGTAGTGCATAACAATAATTATGTAGACTAAATAGATGTTCATAGTTCGTATAGGATAGGAGAAATAATATATATTTCTAAATGAACCACCCACACAATAATGTGTTCTTTCATTCTGTATGTAGGGAATTGGTAGTGGTTAATGGGATCATATAATATAGAGATATATAGATAGGTAGTTGCAAACTACAAAGCCCACTGGTGTGCTTAAGAGGAGAAGTTGGAGAAGAGCTGCACTATTATATTATTACACTTGCATAGTTAGATGATGTGGATGGTGTGTAGTAGTGTGCCTATCTTATATGATCACCGCAGCATAAGAGTGGAGAATAGAATAGCATCATGTTGTCAGCGAAGCGTGGTTCCTTTCACAGAACCTTTCCAAATCTCAAACAGCAAATAGCTAATATAATGGGCCAGAAATGTATGAAATAAAATGAGTTTTGGTCTACATGTGCAGTACCTAAACGTAGATGCAATGGAAACTGAGAAAGGATGATGTACCACACATACCTAATATACTTATGTACTGCTATTAATGTTAATGATATGGAATTCACAATCTAATTCCATGTAATGTTCATACATAGCTAAATAGCTATCTACCTTACCTACATGCTATTATATTTTATTGCATTCTCTGGTAAATGAAATCCAGTGCAGAGCATTTGCTCTGTTTAAGCTCCTTCAAATCTTCTCTAACTATCCGCATCTTCCTCTCATCTATCTTCTCAAATGCAAAGAAATCTTTATATTTAGAAAAATAGCCAAGCAACACTCATATAGGATGAAGAGAATCCCTAATAGACCAACTTCTAAGTAATATTGGATGAGGAGGTAGGTATTCTATTTATTTGTAGTCAGAAATGTATTACATACGAAACGATGTATGACATAATAAGCTATCAGAACATCTCTTTTTTCTGCTACTGAAATGAGTCGATGAACATGCATCGCTAAAATAGAGAGCCATATCCATCTCGAAAAATTTATTTTTCAGAACCTACACCGAGATAGCTTAGTAGCTGATAGTGCTGTATGAATTCTCACAAAAGATTTTCACTCCCCAATAAAAATGTAGCTTGGAGAGAGATATGAAAATCTCAAGTATCTGACAGTAGTTCAAGTCTCTGGACGCATGCATGAAGCGTAGTTGGCTATTTATTTTTAAACCGTTCTATTCTGTCTTTCTGTGTTCAAACAGATTGATCTAGATATGAATTATAGTCTGGAACTAAATGTAGAAGCCAAAGGGACGACTGCTTCAAAAGTCAAATCATTCTCATTTATGGGCAATTCTGTATTTCTAAAATTGAGCTATGGCTCTTGAATTCCGTTGCGTCTTGTCCAGTACGTGCTCATTGCTTGTCAACCGGGATTGCGTTACATTGTGTGCATCATTGTTCTTATTAGTCTAGTTTGAACTCTAACCTCCTTGTTAATTCTCTATTAGCTAATCATGGCCATTAGAATTCACAATTGTGTCCTTGCTTTGTTATGAAATGCGAGCTGTGTGTGTGTGTGTGTGTGTATGTGTGAGATGTGAGCTCTTTGTCTGCGTATTTGTTATCTGCTGGTCGTATGGAGAGCAAACGTTGAGTTTATTACATTTCACAGTAAAATGTATGGAGATAACTGGATGGTGGGTGAAACTGCGTGAGTGGAATGAGAGAGGATGTCTGTTCTGTTTTGCTCTCTTCACAAATAGCTAAATCTTGCTCTGCTCTGCATGCACACAGATAGAGCAGATTCATATTGCTAGTCACATCATCCACTCGCATCCTATCAACAACGTCGCCTCACATTTCCTTGCACTCGAGCATTTGATTCTGTTTATGCATGTACCTATGTATAGAGGAGAGGAGAGTCACAGGGATTGAGACGTGAGCAGAAGATGATAACAGACATGACATAAGATCAACTGCTTATTCTGCACAGTGACTAGCCACGTCTGTCTCTCTAGTCATAGCAGTCCAACTCTACTATAGCTATCATAATAACATCCATGCAACACACACCTCCAACTCAAACTTCTCAGAATCCTCAAACTCAAGTAGTAAATTTGAGATGAGTTGAAAGAGATGATTCGTAAGCTCAAATATCTTTCCCTTCCTTGTTTTTACTCTACATACATTAGTACAGTTTTATTTAGCAGTTCCTTGCTCTGCTCCACTGATAGAATATTATTCCTCCTTAGTCAGTAGAGCCAGAGAACAAGCCCTTGTACTACCTCTGCCACTATTTCTACAAAACTTTACACCTAAAATCTCAACGCATCTTTTCTTATATCTCTCCCTCTCATGTCTCTTTACTAAAACTGAAGTAATCTCATTAGCCCAGCATTTAAATCAAAGAGACAGGACATGTAATACCTAAATGGACCTATCCTATTTATAATGTGTGAATAAATTATGACAGAGGTAGCACAGGGAGCTAATCTATTCTAATCTATAATTGATATTTAAAAGCGTTGGAAATTACGGAGGAAGATCTTGAATGTAGGGTATAGTAGGGAATGAGATATCGGCGAGGAGATGCTCTGTAACTATATTAGCTGCATATGTAGGAGTAGTGAGTGAGTGAGTGAGTATGGTCTGCGAGTAAAGTCGTTGGTAGTCAGTAAAATGTAGCTCGAATGCTGATAGAGACACAGAGTCATTCTGCAAAAAGATGTTCAGTTTCTATCTAGAAACACGGTTCAACCATGCAATGAGCTGAACATCAGCAAGCCAGCCAGCCATCATCATCATCGCAGGAGCATTTTGGTTGGTTGGGTTTGGTTAGTTTACTTGACTGCATCTAGAACTGTGTTCTCTACTAAAACTCAACTAACTACGCTACGATACGAACGAACGCACTTACGTAGTTAAGAGGAATGGATGTCTGTATGTGGGAGCAGAGTTATAATATTATAACTTCTACGTAACTCTAATGTGAAGTTAAGTAAGACACGTGAATTGTGCTGGGATGGAGATGGAAGGAAAGAGAGAGAGAGAGAGAGGATGATGTGGATGAAGCCAGACTTAATCCTTCTACACTCCACATCCTATAGTGTATCCTTAATCCTACTCCACATCCACACACACACACACACACACACACACTCTTAACAGCACTCGGATATAATATACTCCCTTCCACATAATATATATCTAATATAATATTATGAGGTATAGAGAGCGAGAGAGAGAGAGAGAGAGAGAGAGATAGATAGATACCTAAGCTGTTTTCGAGTGATGCAGAGATAATAAAGGATGTGGAAGCGAATAGATGAGTTTGACGTTCAAATGTTCAGTCAAGTCTTGTAGAATGTTGAAGACCGGAAGTGAGCGCATATGTTTCCCAATCAGTGAATCAGTCATCCGCTGGCTCGGCTCTCCTCTCTCTCTCTCTCTCTCACTCAGCTCAACAGTCAAAAGTCAAAGGGAAGGGAAGCATGGGAAAATGGAGACGGAGAAAAGCCGACGGACAAACATGGATTTTGTCAGAGGGATGTTGGAGGAGAGCTGGTGGCTTTGCTTACTTTGCTTTACTTACTCGACGTACTCCTACATCCTATTATTATATGTACATCTTATTATCTATCGCCTGCCTCGCTACTTGACTTGACTCTTAATAGAATATATCTGCACTCGAAGACCTACTCTACTCACTCCACTACTACTCGCTCTCCTAGCCATTCCGACAGGACAGGCACAGTCGACTCGACATCCTTAACTAACTCTGTCTTTTATTCAGATGTGCCTTTTGTGATGGGGAACGACACGACACGACGTCCTCAAACATCATATTACTTACATACTTCTCTTATTATGGGCCTACTCTCTTTACGTGTATGTACGTGTACAAATACTCCTCTCCTCGGCTTAGAACCAGAACAAGACCTTCTTCTTTTCCGTCTGCCTGTTGTGTAGCGAGTTACGAGGGCGAGCTTATAGGACATTATTATTATTCTACCTTCCCTCTCTCTCTCTCTCTCCATTCTACTCAGATCTATCTGAGAGGCATTCAATGCTGAGCCATATTAAGCCCTTATATCAATACGACTTAAATCTCTGTGCTAGTTTAATCTATGGCCCACAAGAAGAAAACATGGTAATGTGCATTGTGCAATGCACATAGGGACAGCAGCATGACTATTATGGCTATATATTGCTAATCTTACAAAGACGAAATGTACAGTACGGAGGACAACGAGCGATGGACCCTAGATCAGAGAGAAGGAAAAAACTGGAGAGCAAAAAGAGGAAGAAAAGAGCAGTCAAGTATGTCAAGACTCACATAATATTATAAGTATGCACATGATATATTGTGTATGTATGTGTATATATGTCTCTAGTGGATATGTAACGTTATGTTGGAGGTGGTTACTATATATTCATATATACATATAATATATTTAGGAGATATATTCATATATAATACGTAGGAGGATTTGTAGGGATATGGCATGGAGTCTACGAGGTTAGCCTTTGGATTTGGTGAACATAATGATCTTCTGTGGCTGTAGTGTAGCTATCTAAGATGAAAGGAAAAGGAAAAACCAGATTCTCTCACTAGGGCCTTCCTTTTCTGACAGAGAGAGAGAGAGAGAGAGAGAGAGGAGGATGAGATGAGGAGTGCCAGGCAGGAGAGCACCCGACCCTTAACTTCAGGTTTCCTCTCTCTCTCTCTCTCTCCGTATAAGATGTATCTAGGTATAGAAGAATAGGGAGCACATTAACTCGGACACAGAAAGTGACTTAAAACGTCCCTTTCTTCTGGTTGCCCTTATTGTTATAGGAAGGAGGTTAGCTATGGCCATCCATTCCATGAATGATTATGATTACCATATGGCTGGCCAACGCTAGACAACAACACAACAACTCAACGGGGCAGGCCAAGCCAGGCCAACTCGAGTTTCCGTGCTTCCTATTCCGCATTAGCTGCCGTTCGTTCGAATCTTCTGTGCTCTAAGTGCTCTGTCTATTGCGTGGAGACTTGTATACTTTGTTTATCTAATATTATATCTATCTCTCGCTCCCTATTCCTCCTATAGACGAACTGTGAAGAGTGATTGTTCTGTTGGGTGGGACTCCTTTTGGGTTCCTTGTTTTCCTTCTTCGTTTCTTTCCTTCTCATTGTCAGTCAGCTCATTCTCAAAATCTTCTTTCGTTCCTATTCCTACAGTCAGTCAGAATAAGTGAGGCCTTGCCTGCCTGCCTTACATTATATCTTTTATCACGAGCATGCTATGCCCAGGACTCAGAGCTCGTATGTATTATATGTGATGTGGCTGTGAGATGCACTTCCCCACATATCTCCATCTGTCTCCTTTCTACCCACAATATATTGTACATCTGCACCAAAGCTTAGATCTAAACACATGAGGACTATCAACCTCTAATCTGTATAAGTGTCCATGTGTATGAGAGCTTCTAATATTATTATGAAGGAGGATATCTGTCTAATCTTTGCCTCCTAGCGTTCATTTTAAACGTCTTCCCATCTACCACTCCACGGTGTCTTCTTCTTCCTCCGTGCCTCTCTCGCTCTACTGTAAATCTAAAATCCCGAAGCTCTGTCTGTGCACGTTTTGTTGTGAGCAGCCCTTTTCCTTCCTTCCTTCGCCATCATCCCCATTCCCCTAACTCTTATTATGTTCACATGTATACTTTTACGATACAACAATGCAACGCAACACACCGCAATAATGTAACAAGAACGAAGAATCGCTTCTGCTTAAATGATCCTTTAGTCAGTAGACACTTCTCTATTCATTTCAATTCTATAGAAACCTACATTTTTTCCTTTCATCCTCTAATGTCACATTTTTACTTTTTCCATTTTCCTATATTATTGTCAACATTTACACTCCACCTCTCCAACCAACCAACCCTCTAAAGAATTCTTATTTTTCAACCAGCATTTTAACGCAGAGCTATTTGGGCGTCTTAGGAATATGAATCATTTTACACTAAATTACAGGAAGTTTGTCATTAAATCTTTTAGCATTTCAACTCTATTTCCAACAGATTTACTTAAGTGATACTTCTTCGACAGTCAAAGGAAACGTGTCGATAAAGGAAATTCTACTTTAAATGCGAGTTAATTTATTTATTGCAGTGATGTCAGGAAACTAAATTCTCTCTCTTCAAAATCCATAGGATGCATGATTATATTATGATGTCTAAATTCTCCATGCTCAGTCTAAGAAAAATATTATAACCTATTAAAATGTATACTTACATGTAATATGAATTCTCTCTGCGGTTAAAAGTACGTAGAGGAATATAATTTTATAGCTGGTGCTCTGCTTTTCTCAACTACACGGCCAAGCTAGTCATTCATTATGAGAAGACTGCGATAAAAATTTTAGAGTTTCGATGTAGTTCAGTGTGTTAATTCTTTCGCTGAACAATAGAATTGATCAATAAAATCATAAAGGAAATACGACGCTTGTAGTAGGCAATAACTTTTATACATGTGTCTGTCTGTTTCTGTGTGCGAGTGAGTGAGGGAATGACATGCATCCTTATACTATAAAGAGCTATTGATATTAATTCTCCCATTTTCACTGAAAGCACATGTAGGATAGAGGAAATGCGGATATCAACTAGTAAGGAATTTGCATAGTAATAATGAACTGCATTGAGTATTCCAAGTGAGTATTGTAGATTAAGTATGTATTTAATCCTTGGTCAAAACATACAAACAAAATACATGTAGTTTAAATACTTTTTGATATAATATGCAAATGCATTATGATGCTGATAGGAATATAGCTTTGAGTACAATCTTCTTCTGGCTGTAACATATAGGTACAAAATTTACCCTAAGATAGAATTTTAAGAACTAAAACGAAAAAGTAGGCTTGACAGCCTTATAGCTAGGTATTTACGTCAAATATTTTTGACTGCAATTAAACTACACATATTAATTAGCTTAAAATGTTCGTACAAGTCAATATATCTGTAGTTTAAGGTTTAGAGGACATAAATAAATGACTTACATTAGTTTTAAATAGCGTCTGACACACTTATTGCACTCCCCTGTAATTTTAGTACTACACAGAATAACAATATATGACTGGAGCTTAACTCTAAAAGGTCGTAGACCCAAAACGTTAAGTAATTAAGTAAATCTGTAGACCTCTCTGATTTCCTGTAGTCAATAACAATGTAGAGTCTGTATAATAGTTGCAATAATAATGACTTATTACTATTAGTGGGTCTACTCTTAGTCATACACATTTCTACTAAATGCGTTAATGTTTGTCAATCAATATTATAATGTGAACAGAGGGGATTGTGTTAGATATTATCGGGATGAAAGTAGTTGTGTTGAGGGCATGTAGTCATCACATCACTGTTGAACTGAGTGAGGATGGATAGTTTGAAATGAGTGTGACGGTTGTGAACAAAGACATGTAGCTACTGTTAAATAAAATCTAAAGTACAGTGATATGCGAAGATGTATGATTTGGAGGAGTGTGTACTCCTACTCTGTCCTTTGTAGACATATTAAAATATGCAGTAGGTAAGTAAGTAATGTATTTATACTATGATGCATTTGTAAGTAAAACTATTAATTGTAAGTGTAAAGCTTCCATTGTCAGACGAAGGAACTGGCTTCCAAACCTGTTCGTCTCCTGAAGCACGGCCAGGACATGGCCAGCTGACCTGCAGGACTTAAGTTAACTTATTAAGGACTATGAGCACAAACACAAAATTTTGTTGCACATTCAGTTCTGTACACCTTTATTTCTTCGTTTCCCATTTATCAAAGGATTCTCTCACAAATAATGCAGTGCCCAAGCTTTAACATCATCCAAGGTAAATTATTATGCATGAAAATGTGACTAGTGACTTTTAGTTTGATGGTCCTTTCTCACAGGCGACATGGAGTAGCTACAGAAACAAGCAACAGCAAAGATTTGCAGGATCGTTAATATCTATAATGTGGTAATATTATATATTATATGTATAACATAGTCAAAAAGTAGTCTTACGTTACATATTATGAATGTATGTTGAATTGAGTAAATATTAATTATTACATTTAAAAGTCTATCAGATCAGGACAGGACTCAGGAGAGGGCTTTGCTTAGCTACAAATGCTACCTCAGAAAAATAAACGATGGACTCGCCTTTTGAATGAAATAAATATTGATTGAAACGGATTCTTATTTGTTCGAGTCGTGGGACTGGCCAAAGACCTGCAGCCTGTTGCATGCTACTGTAGCCACACAATGATTAGCGATCTCATGTGACCTAGCCTGATCCATGTAATACGCATACCATATATAATCTATGATAGATAGAGCTAAAACACACTTGAGCATTTTGGAAGAAGAGCACTTTACAGAGGTGCCTCAGTTAAACTGCGATAGATATTTTGTCTTATCAATTAATTTATATATTTATATATAATATAAAACACTCAGAAGGTAATAATTAAATTTCTTGGCGAGTAACTGTACTTCTTTGGAATTCAATCAGTATCATATCTCTTGTCTCAATTAACTGCCGTTCACCACTTAGTGATTTTTCTCATCAGCAAACAAAAATTTAAATCATGATCAATAATCAGTCTTGACATATTGATTATACTGGTACTCGTATTCGTTTCAGAGCAGAGTCCCACTGCCCTCACATCATAATCCTAATTAGTAAATAATGAGTTGTATCCTATAGCTTTTGAATTCATTCGCCCGCCCGCCAGCCCGCCCGCTTCCTCCCTCGCTTCCTCTTCCATCTTCCTCACTTTCTTTCGTAGTCGGACGCTCATGAACTCACCAATTAATTGCTCTCTGTCTATTATGAATGTAATAAGGCTGCTGTTGGTAGTTACGCGACTGAGTTCCTTGGCTCCGGTCCGCTCTTCTTGCATTGGGAAGAGGAGAGAGTGGTGGGCGGGGGACACATAACCCTCCATCCGGAGAAGCCTAAAAGCCTCTCTTCTTCTGTCTCTGTCTGAACGTCGCACTCTCCCTTCTAAAAGAAGACGAGGCTGCAATATCTCTCCTCCCGAGAGAGAGAGAGAGAGAGTTTCCAATTCTTTTCCAGTTCCAGTCATCTGAATTGTTTGTCGCTGTGAGAATGGGCGGCGTGGGTGTAGGTAGCTATGTTCCTTCAGTCCAATGGCAAAAGCTTGCTGCTCCCGGTGCGGGCGGCAACGACAGATGGGTGATTAAAATGACTGATCCCCCTGTCTTCGTCCTCGGAGGTGTCTGTGGGCGGGTGTCGGGAGGCGGGATTGCCGCACATGGATGAGGACGTGGAGCGGCAGGTACATCCATTACTGTGGTAGTTCTGGTAGGCCTTCTCGACGACGCGCAGACATCCTTTGCATGGCCAGTAGAGACACAGACACGGTAACACAAGAGACATGGCTGTCATGCAGCCCCATCGCCAGAACTTTCGGTGCGGAGCACAAGAACAAGGTTTGTCGGCACACATGACGCCGCCGTCGGGCTCGTGGTTCTTGCCGCAGTGGTAGAACACGGCTTTGACACAACACAAACAAGTTATGTAGTCTATGAGGGGCTCAGGTCCACAGTGAATACTCTTGGAGCAGATCCAGCGCGACGGCAGACTCCGCGGCGTGGCACACGCCTCGCAGCGACACTTGCGACAGTACGGACAGATGATGGACGACTCCGCCAGCTTCCCCTTCCCGTCCGCCGCGGGTTCTTGTAACAGAGTGCCCTTCGTGGGCTGGGTCGTGACTACTCCCGCCTTCCCACTGCTCCCCGTGTTCGTATCACTATGGCCTTTCTTAGAGCGGGAGTTGGACGGGAGTCTCACTTGCTCGGCGGCAGTTACACTCGAGTCCACGCGACTCTTACTACTACTGTTCGTGCTGGGCCCCGTGCTGTGGGGCGTGTGATGGGAGATGGGGGCACCCAGGTACAAGTTCCGGTGCCGCTCCGAACTCGGTCTGGGTTGGTCGAGGGAGATGGGTCTGACTGGCGGCGGCGGCGGGGCGCCTCCCCCGCCCTCGCCCGGCACCGTCGCTCCACTAGCACCATTACTGTGAACGGGCGCCAGTTGGGAGCGCGACAGGGGCCTCACAAAAACCGCCGGCACACTGCCAGCAGCCGCAGTTCGAGACGGAGAGCCGCCGGCAGGAGGGGTGCCCACGAGACGGCTCGCGGTTCCTGGGTACGTCCTCGTCGCGGTGCTCGAACGGCGAGTAAAACCATTTTGAGCCATTGAGGAACAATGACGACGTGAAGAGTGTCACAAGCTAATTCAACTTACTACAAATGTCTGCCTCTTATGCATCACTAGTCACTAAACAGGAAGCACAGAGTCACGAGTCACCAAGTGCTCAATTCCTCGAACGAGCTCATTTTCATTCACTCAGGTGACACAGGCGAGCCTCTAGGGTGCGATCACCACGGCTTCTTGCGACCAGCTCCGCGCTCCGACAATCATTGCTCACGATCCTTGTCTGTCTGTCCAGGATCTCTTACACCATCCTCCGGTATCTGAAAACAATCAACAGTCACCATGAATTATTCATCCGTTTCATCCACTTCCAACCTTGCGAAATCAACATTTACATTCATCACAGTCATCACCAACTAACTTTCCTTTTCATTCCCTTCTCCAAGACGACCGAGCTATTTTAAATGCACACACAGACACAAGGTCAGAAATTATGCCTCTCGCATTTTCCCTTTCAGAACCTAACAACAACATTCCCCGTCACAACTAATTCCTCTAAATATTTTAAACTATGCGCGTAAATTAGACAAAGTCAAATTATTTCGTGACAGTTTTGCACACGCTTCTTTAAAACACAAAAAGCAAAAAAAAAAAAAAAAATGATAGCAATGCCATTGTACTACTTGTCCAGACTCCAGACCCTCTCTCTTTCTATCTTACTCTATTCAACAATCCTTCCCTTCCTTCACCTTCACCATTGATCATAAAAATATTAATATCTGCTCATTTAGAACTTTTTGCCCTTGCTCGTCTGGATGTGTGCCGAAGGATTGCACACAATAGCCTCCAATACAGACTCTTTTTAATTTAATGATAGGTGACTGAAAAGTTTTTGCTGGAGGAGACTACAATAACTGAGAAGATCTATAGCAAGTGAACGGAAGAATTCGCAGCAAGTTCACTACGTGAGATGAAAATCCTTGAAATCAAAGCCAAGGTAGCAGTACCTACTTGAAAGCGAAGAGACGTTGATGTGGGTGCCAGTGCCTCTAACATAGACAGGCATATTAACCAAATAAATGGCCACTTTCCTCACACATCCAAAGCACTCAACTTTATCCACTCCACTGTCTACGCCAAGATATCTACGGGATCCAGTCAAAATTCCTCACAAAAAACACACGACAATTTTCACATTTCGAAGGTGAGGGCTACTAAGAATGCAGGGAGCGGGGCACTGCGGACAGCGCACACTTCATTGTCCCAACTGAGTCCACGGCCGAAATTCGGGCCCAACGAACATTGAGGCAGAGATTGCTTGCACTCAGAGGCACAGGAGTGTTTCCAAGGAAATCAAAGGAACATATTTTGAAGGTTGCTGTGAGTGACTCCCGTGGTTCACGTTAACACATCAAGCAGAGGAAGGCTGTTAAGAAACTAAAAAGACTGCGTCTGTAAATTGAGTATGATATGTGATGTGGCTGTGTGGCACTTTTGGTCAAGTGAGTATTGTGTGTGTGCTCCTGCTCTGAGTTCCTAGGCAGACGAGATTAAGTACATGAAGAATGCTCTGAGTGAGTAGAGTAGGGAGAGCCAGTTCGTGGAAGGCAGGCAAGGCAAGGTATTTTTTCACAGCGACGACTGCACTGCACTTGCACTGTTCAGCATCTGTTCAAGACTGTGGCTCTCCTCTGAAACTGAAGAGTGAATGGCGAGAGGGGGATTGGCGGCCTGGCCGGGCTTAGTCTCCACAATAATGTCTTGCTCTTGCTCTCTCTGGCCTCATAATGTGAATCTGAGGATTTCACTGAACAATGCTTTGCATTCAACTTCAACATGCTTTGCTATGGTCCGTCCGGAGGGAAGAAGGGACCAAGACCAACCAAACCCAACCAAAACGCCATGCAGTAGAATAAAACATATAAACAGACATACATAACGTAACACGTACAAACTGCAAGACAGAGCCATAGACAGACGGACTGCTTAGCAAGGGCACACTTGTGCTGCGCCTCCGATATCAATTCTAAATACATTTTCTGTAGGTACACAGAAAGTGAATATATATACCCTGCTGACAGATCATCACACTAGAGTACACTAGAGCTGGGATCACCTCCGCCACTCAAGTCCCTTCTCTCTAACTATTTATTTACTCCTTCACAACCTAATACTCAAAAAAAGGTACTCATTCCTCACCAACAAATATGCCCTTCTCTTCATCACACATAATTCTACACATCATCCTCCAAACAATCTTTACGGGGCTCATTTACACCATTTCTTGAATTAGCAAAAAGTACTCATCATGCTTTCTGTAAAAAGTGTTTGCAATTTGCGTGGTCATTACAAATTTTTACTCACGCAACGTCACGACTCTCGAAATTAAGAATGCCTTGCTGCATCATTTGAAATAAACAGAAATGACATACAGAGTCGTGCCCAGCTCTAACACACACACATACAAACAAATGCGTATACCTACTTAATTACTACAAAAGCCATACATACTTGTGTATTATAGGTAGACAGAGTAAAATGTATTAGATACATAGATTGTAAACTCGTAAAATAAGTTAACCGGAGAAAGCATCCCTGACTTACAATTCAAGGGGTCATTCACTAATTATCGACAAATAGTAAGGGTGATATGTCCCAAACTATCCCTGTCCTATTAGAACAGGGTTTTATTCAAAACTTTTAATTTTCTAACTTTTTGGGAGGGTCGGACGTACCCGAGAAACACGAACGACCCTGCTGTTTTCGACGAACCCACCATTACATTTGGCTAGTAAAATAAGTATGAATCAGGTACCTAAGACGTACAACTTACTAGGCTATGCTTATAAATCCAAGAACTTCCCACAATCAGACAATTTTACTGATGAATGATGAAACGTCTCGCTCAGAGTTTGTTACTTCTTATCATTACCAAAGTCATACAGTACCTAAAATGCATTAAACATAATTATGTATTCTTTCTTGCTAACACAGGCAAAACATCTTCAGTCTACGCTGAATGCTTTTTAGTGTCTGTAGTATAAATATAAAATACGTCGCTAGTATCTTCTATCTCTTTCAGAAGAGTTTTAGTCAACAGTTTAATGGCTATTTTTAAGACTTGAGATTTTCTATTCTAACACAATCGTGTAAATGCCGGTTGTTGTAGGACACAACAACTATGGATGGGTGGGTAGTGCACAATTTATACTTACAGTCAATTCATCAGAGACTGGTACTTATTTCCGACATTTACTATATGTGTATATATAGAGACCGACATATATTATGAAATGAATAGCTAGGTAATAAAAGCAATTATGTTTTTGTCGCTCTTTAACAATGCAAAAAGGTTTCGTCTACTCAAATTAAAAATTATTGCATTGTGTTTTTGTTTTTTGCAGTTAACTACTATGCGACGCCTACGCCTGAACACTCCTAGACTTAATCTACAGAAAATCAGACATAACTGAAAAATAGTAGAAATCAAGTCGAATATTGCGTTCAGTCAGTGTTTGAAGTATCTTATCTACTTTTCCATTAATGAAACTAAATGCTACAAACTAAAACAGGTAATTACTGAAGCTGGGCATGGGTACTAACCTAGCCAGTTTGTTACGGACTGACATCTTTTATATACATCCCATAATATAGGTACACACCTTATATTCCACGTCAAGTTAATTTGTCTGCTAAGATTTGCTTTACAACTTGGTAACCCTGCCCTGTAAGGAATTTGCAGAGAGAGAGGCGCCTGGTTTTCATTACAAAATGAAACGCCAACAAATTGAAGCACTCACCATATCATACTATTTTGCTATGTTATTATTATTTGGACTTTCTTCGGTGTTGAAACGAAATAAATGTTTTAAAAAATAAATTATTTGCAGTTTCAAATATATTCTGCTGTGTTGTGAAAAAAACTAGAATATTATGACATCTAAAATGCATTAAAAGTATCTGAGAAAATTATCTACATCAACACATTTAAATACCAGACATCATAAAAGAAGAAAAAAAGTCGTTTGACCTCGGTCTCATTCTAGCTTTCATTATTTTTTCCCTCACTTTACCATTAAAATTATGGTCCAAACAATTTCCGCTCGTTAAAAATTTTCTGTCTTTGTTTAAAAACTAACAAGTTTCCAGACTTCAGATGCTTCCTTTGTTAAATTTATTTTTGCACAAATATATTAAAAACGTCGGAAAAACTGTTTTTTTCTGAGTTCCCTTACATTAAATGACAATAGAAAAATATTTGCAGAAACAAAATTTGATTGACAATTGCTAATCGTAAAGTTATTTGTACGTAACTGTCCATTTTAAATTAAAAAATAGTTTTGACAATAAATACCAGCACCGATTACAAGACTAATTATTTTACGATGATGAAATGTGCGAAAATAAAGAATTTCCCCTACCATCTTATACTGGATTTATATGTTGCAGTGCATTACATAAAATAATCGCATCACATTCATTCAAGTTCTCATAATGACCTTCCTAACAATGTCAGTTGCTCACAGTAATTTTCCACCAAATTCCTAATCGCTACTGGGAAATAATCGTATTGTATCATTCCCTTTACTTACAATAAAATGTAGCGAAATAAAAGCTACGTTGAAAAGTTATTTGTCAACACTTGTTGATCTGATTTAAAAAAATATATATACAGTTTTCGTGTCAATACTGAATAATCCCTGTAGCAGAAAATTTCCACCTTGATTAATGAATTTTTTATTTCTTTTTTACAAAGCGTTGGAAGATTTAGAATAAGTTAAATGCAGTTCAGTCAGACTCCAGAGCGACATCACGCCAACTGACTCTCGAACCTTTTCTGGCTCAATGAAGCACGCCCTTAATATTCTGTATGAATGAATTTAGAGTGGCTAAAGCACTACACTATCTACACTGTTATCCACTACATTGATACAGCATCTTTGCTTTACTTTAGCCACAACGCGACGCTTCCAATCCAACACATAGTTTACATTTTACATTCATAGCCACACTTTAAGTTTTCTTCAACCATAGAACGAGCTTAGCACACATCCACATAGTCATAAGTCATGGAATGACCAATCCAGACACAGCTACAATCATCGCACTAAACTTGATTAAGAAGATTCCATGAAAATCTTTCTCCTGCAAACTTACATCTCTGCAACGCAACGTTACCCTGCCTGCAGACTTTCGCTTACAAATGCCAACAGACATTTACTATCGAACTGGTTAGCTGGGATAAAGTCAGTTTTGTTATTTATTCGATAATGCTAAATGATGATGCTCACTATTATTACATAATTGGCAAAACAAGGTCGATGAAGTGTGATTTAGTTGGAAGGTCATACTACAGGATTTACATTCATACATCAGTAGGAAGATTAAATAATTTTTAAAAAAGCATTAAATAAAATAATTCTCAGTAATTTCCACGAAAATTATGTTCAACTTCCAATCCTTTTCGTGGAGTAATGAATAGAATATATTGAGAGATACGTGAATGAATTTAGAATGTTATGTCATTTTAAAGAAAGCCAACCAAACAACACTAAGAAAAGATTAATAATATAAAACTAAAGCAAAACCACGGGAAGGGAAAAACTAATCAATAAGTAGAATTCTCTATTGAGAATTTTACTTTTGATTTTGCACATGAATACACAAAAAAATTTATCTCGTACATTTTCATTTAGGAATCTATGTTAATCAATTGCTACTTCCTACTATTCTGTTTCTCTTTCACGTCTTATTTTGTGTTGCCAATTGGCCAACATCGCCAGTATTAAAAAAGATTTTAATGATAAAAATTTCACCTTCAGTCTGGTCACTAGCATTCATTTTAGAATAGTGTCTAGTCTAAACTACAAGACGTAAAAACTAAATATAATAAAATTAACTGCTGTGAAAATTCAGTCTTCAATTTCTAAGAGGACAGTTATTAAAGGTCTTAAACGTGTACAAGATTTTAATATGGAAGTTGGGACTCGATCCTAAACCTTAAATGGCACATGATGGTAGGAGTTATTTTTACGAAAAAAAAATCGTTATGATGGCTTCATTGTTATTATGCCACTTTTTATTACAGCAGTAAAAAGCGTCTGGTGTCTGGAGATATTTTGTAGGAATTATCTATGGTACTGTTCCAAAAGTGTTCTTGCATGCGATCTTTCACTTTACAGACTGATGGAGATAATGAAATCCCATAAGAAAGAACCAAACAAGTGTATTTGTTACGATCGATGTTATTACTTACTATTATTACACTTAATAAATGCCAAGCTATAAATAACAATTTTTACGTTCATTGCTACACGGTTCAGTATTGTAGCGAGATGCGATGTGCTTGTGATATTATATTATCTCTACTCACCTTAATAATAATACTGCTACGATAATAATATTATAATCATCATCTGTGTAATATGCCACTTACAGAACAATATGACTTGCAATGCTTTTAACGACAGCTTTAATGTGACTACCGTAAATCTTGAAATAATATCCCATGCACATTTCATTCTAAATGTTTTTATCTCAAAAGCCTTATAAAATTCCGAAACTAACGATTCGATAAATTTCCACCTTTCTTCCAACTACTTTACAATGCTAATCTTTTTTACCTGTTGCAATTTTGCATATATAACTGAATCAAGATCCCAGTCACAACCTATCTTAAATTATAAATGTCAAATTTTAAGCATTGCAATGAAATTTTCTTTTTCTCCTTCCCTAATGCAATCATTGAATTTTTATACTCCCTAAATTATCTCTCTAATATCTATCTATCTAAAAATAAGGCCAGAGAGGAACCTAGAACCGGTACATAGGACATAAATTTATTTTTACGATATCCACGTCAGTTGATTTTACTTTAGCTAAATGGGGATTTAAGTACGGTAAAGTTTGAGTGTAAAACTGGGTAAAAGTCTGAAAAAAAGGTAAATTTTATTTTGGTGAGAGGACGAGAGTGTTGAATGAGAGGGGATTGGAGATGAGTGGCAGAAGAGTTGTCTTTCTCTGGCTTGCTTGCTTGGGCAGAGGAGAAGACGAAGGAAGGAGTCTTGTGAAGGAAAGGCGATTAGAGAATAAGAGGCAGGCAGGCAGGGAAGAATAATAAGTAATAAAGTGTTGGCTGGCTGGCTGAGGGAAGTTTCTACGCTCTGCTAGTCTGCTCTGCTCCGAGGCTTTGAAGGAAAGGAAGAAGAGACTCGCGCGACTCGTCGTCATCGTCAGCAGAAGAAGAGAAGAAGTAGACTAGCTAGACTAGAGCAACAATAATAACAAGAATTCTCGAGCTGAAGATAAGTTAGTTGATCGCAAGTACTCGTGAGCTGAGTTGGTTGCTGGCTGCAGAGACTGATGATCAGAGTCGACGAGTCGAGCCATGAAAGTAGCTCTGTGGAAAAAAATTGACACTTGCAAAATGACCTCAAGATCGGGAGAGTCTAGTGAGTGCGAGGGGTGTCGGGCTCTGTCGTGAGTGTAGCACGGCCACTAGCAACAGGCAAACCAACAAGAGCCATCATCCAGAGCACCACTTTATGACTGTGACTGGTTCAGCCTTGCCGAGCCTTCCTTCCTTGCCTGCCTGCCTGCTCAAACCAAAACCCACATCTCGCTAATGTACAATTGTAGCACTGTATCGTCTGCATCTGTAAATGGGATATAGTGCTCAAGTGCTGCTTCTAGCTCGCTCAATGCACTGCACTCCTGCCACGTTATGTAAGGGAGTCTAATACTCCGCTAAAATCTCAACTATATCCTCCCCCCGTATATAATTCATTAATGAGAGAGAGAGAGAAGTGACCCGAAGGTCCCTCTGCTCACATCCGAGCACAAGGCTCGTGATATAATTGAGGTAGAAGCACAATGGAGAGGATATTTATTATAGAAACTTAAAACTTATTTACTTAGCTTTACTTTGCTCTCTCTCTCATCAATGACTTGACTCCGCACATTGCCTGTAAAATGTTTAGTACTCATCGTCGCTCGTCCTTAACTTTTGCATTGCCTTTGTCTGCACTGCTTTGCTCGTCTTCTATATCTTCCTTCTATCTCTCTATCTCCATATCCATCCCACCCATCCCATTTATCTATGGCCGCTTTCTATGAAGGCATTCTCCACCATTCCACTATCCTGTCCCAGTCTAGTCCGTAGTTACTTATTGTTAGTTAGTTAGTTAGTTAGTTCTCTCTCACTTACTCACTCCTAGAACTGAGCTACCTACTCGTTGGCCAATCCTCATTTCATTCTAACCAAACTTTTCTATCTGTTGAATGATTTAACTTACATGCATCCACACATAGGTAGGTACATTACATCCACACACCCTCCGTCCATGTGTCAATGCAGAGAGGACGTGTTATTCATGTACACATATTAACCTCTACTATCTTTTATTCCACACTACAGGTAACTTTTATCGTACACATATTTATTACATGCGTTAGCTTAACCTCTGACAACTCTCCTACTCCCCACTTCTCCTTCTTCTACGCCAAACTCTCATACACATAATATTCTCTTATAATTACTTTTACTAAGTTACATCCCTAGCTTACTTACACTAATCATTTAAAACCCATCATCACACTTATTCCGCATCCAATATCCATTGATAAATCACGTCTCCTCAATTTTCAACACTTCAAACCAAATCACAAGAATTATAATTCTACGTCTAAAACAATCAACATTTTTTCGAGAAAATTTTGAAATTAAATAGGAATTTCTTTTTGAGAAAATTCCTATTAAAATCCTCTACGAATATTATAGACAAGTTCTGAAGAATAACGAATGAAAACATTTACAATAATGTTTTTTCTAAATACATATTCATCCACGCAATTCCATTCACGATGAATTCACCATTAGGCTAGCGAATATGATGAATGATATATGTAAGTTTAAAAAAATGGAAACATTTTATAAGGTACACATCTGTGGCGGCGTAATTCCCAATGGCTCAGAGTAGGTTAGCAAAAAAAATCCTCGATCATAAATGGTTTAAAATCTCTTAAGAGTTCTAAAAAATGAATATACGCAAGAGTGTGCATGACTAACTAGAACAGATTTTATTTCTGAAGACACAACGAAGATTGCTTGTTAAAGAGAGCAAATTACGAATATTATGTCAGTAGCAGCACCATATCCAACTGGATTCCCGTACTTCTAGATAAATTCCTTCCTGGAAGTTCTCATTGCATCCTCTACCCTAGAGTAAATGACAAATATTACTGAGGGCGGAAATGCTGGCAACAGTGACTAACAGTTTTCTGGGTAAAATACTCTGCCTTTCTTCCATTTGTCAAATAAGTCTTATTCAACACCATTCCGACAGGAAGGAAGACTTCCCGTGCGGCGTACCATCTAAGACGAAAGTATGCTAGCAGTAATAATGATCCCGCATGCTGAGGAAAAGCACTAATGCTAAAGATCCATGAACATTACTACTCTCAACTATAGCCAATAACTCTGTAGCCAATAACTATGACACACTCAGGCATCTTCAAAAGAATGCAGGGCTTCCAATTAGTTAAATACTCAATGGAGCTTGAAGAGTTAAGCTAAACTATTCTATTTTTTTATTGTAAAAAATTATTTAAAATTTATATTTAAAAAAACGTGAGCTCATGTATATTTAAATACTGCTCTTCATAAGAGTATTGACTTCTGAACAAAGGATTGATTTTTTTTGTAGATGACAGATAAGCAGAGTGCTATACTTGTAAGTATATGAATATACTGACGTTAAAGTTAATATTAAAATATATACCATTTATATTATCATTATTATTACATTTAACTTGAAGTACTTATTGGTGTTCATTGTAGACTTGCAACATTTGCATTAATACCTATGATAACCACTACTAGGAAAAATAATTGCAATATGCTAGATTGACGTAGAGCCCGTAGAGACGCAGGCCATTCAGAAGTTGAATCATAAAATAAACCCTACCAAGACGTCAGAACAAACTGAACAATTAAGGCTACTAAAATGAACCTTTAGCTTATTTTTGTAAAGCCTTTATAATTTTTACAGTGAATACAGACCTTACTTTCTTTTGGATGTTTGAAGCATAATACTTGTAATGCTACCAAATCCACAACCTTGGGATTTGATTGGACTCATCTCATTGACTGTCCAGGAATCGTAACAAGCTTGCCCATAGCATTCATCGTGTAAATTTAACTTGCCAGTTAAACGAAATGGTACTTGAACTTATCAACTTTATATTAATCTGCCTTTCTCATCCATCTAAACCTTTTGCTCTCCATCTAACTCAATCATTTGCTTCAGAAATTGAGACTGATACTTAAAAGTTCGTATTACTTTTACTACTTTACGTTATTACAACTATTAGTAAGTCTGACCTAAGCTCCACACCACAAGGAAATTCGCAATTTAAGTTATAAACAGATCCTTTAAACAGTTGTGAACGAGGCTAAAATGTCCTTATAGTATACGATTTGTATATAGGGCATGTTAATAATTGATTAATTTTAATTCTTATGTCTGTAAAATGTCATTCGGCAGTTTCGCAAAGTAGCTCAACGAAGTTATAAGCAGCCCAATTTAAAAGTTGCAGTCTTCTATTCTAATAGCAATTGAAAATTATTCATAAATATTCTAAATCGTATTCAAAATAAAAATAAAATTCAAAGTTGATAGTAACTTTTTCTATTTACAATGCTATTATTGGCAATAACCATTTCGCTGCAACTATATAACATTACAACGCTATAACAATGACGTTTAATCTACAGTAAAATTCTTAATTATAAATGGATTTTGACAAATTAATTTCAGATTTTCTTTTGTCACTACATATTAGAGCTATTACGCTAAGCCGTGCAAATAATATTAGTATTCGTAAAAAACAAGTATTAAGGACGCCTAATTTTCCATATCTGTCTTTGTATCTCTGCGTCGTAAGTAGCTTATGACAAAGTTACATAATGAAAGTAACTTACGCAACTCTTCAAATTTGGTGATGATGTTATTTTAATTCCAACAGGCACTTGTTCACTTATTGTTGGATGGACATAAATAATTCTAAGATAAGAATTTAATAGCACTCCATTGCTGATGGTTCATTTAGCATAGTATCTGCTTTGCTTCAACGAGATAAAGTGGAACGGAAATATGACGAAAGCGCGCAACGTCAATGACAGCAATAAAATATTGCCAACCAAACTGCTTATGCACAGAAAAGTCATTCACAATTTGACTATGCCATTCGGAATCTCAACAGTATGCAATAGCATCTAGTACTAAATAGAAATAGAACTGCCAATGCTGCATAATATCTCAGATGGAGCCATTTTTACGTGTCCCATCCGTGTCACTACTCAATTTTTATTCACTGCTAACTCACAAAATTATAATATTTATTTAACAGTTGTTTAGTAGTCCAATTCTCAATCACTGTATGGTAATGTTTTGAAAATGCAAAATACTATTATAATAAACTTAAGTAAAATATAGTTGTTTTAGGTATATGGTACATTCATTATGATCACGCTAAATGTCAGTGATATTCTCAAAACTTCAAAATTGTTTTACCATTATATAATGATGACAGAGATCAATTGAACTGCAATTATAACATGCTTAATACAAATCAACACCATGTGAAAGCGATTTTTGCTAAAAGCTTTCTAAGGTAAATGACATAAAATTACAGAGTAAAAATTATGAAAATTAATTACAGGTAAACTTTTTAGTTCTGATTTCCCGAAGAAAGAGTAAGATACGGATTAATTAATTTTTTAAAGTGCAAGGATCATGAGGAATTGAGATATAGGGCACCCATGTGTAAAAAGAGCTGGGTTAGATGTTTAAAACGATGTAAATGTAATGAAATGAGAAAGTATAATAGTTCAGTAGTTCATTCCTGTCCCGGCCTACAGATACTTAATCAAACAATCATGGGTGGTATATTTGTGCACACTTGTTTGTTTGCACTTTGTAAAATTATTAATGGTTTGAAACATTTCACACGCAATATCTATATAAACAAATATCTATTTGAAATGGGAACTATTGGAAAGATACGGGAAATGAAATAGATCTGGAAAATAGTCTCAATTTTTTATGTGTACACCACTATGCTGTATCTTGTAATTCTAAACGACTCAAAAGCTCATTGTATCTTGTGATTTATAAGGGAAGTTTGAAAAATGAGAAGATTTATCATAAATAGTGTAATTGTAAACGGGATTATGAGTCTATGGGTGTCTGTACTCTCTCTGTACTAATACAGTTGAGAAGAAAAGAAATGTTTAGGCGAAGTTGTGATTGTGACAATTGGATTTGCGGTTAGTGCACATTGTACCGTTGTGCCAGCCATTAGTACATCCACAACAATAATCCGTAGCATCCTAAGTGCTTACACTTTTTGTCGCTAGTTAAACAAATATAATAATAAGTAGTTTAACAAACATTACAGGTACAATCAATAGAACCTGGAAAAAATATTGTATCATACGTCAACAGAGGTAATTATTATCAGTGATTAAATACCAGAGGACGATCGTTTACTGCACACTTTTATTGTTTGACGATTTGTACTTTACCATTCATTCCAAATCCAAAAAGTGATAAAAAGAGTGCGTTTGACTAAACAACTTGTTGAACTGTTTAAAAAAATATTAATAGAATATTTACCGATAAATAAATAGCATGGATGTTGGTTATGATTTACTACATGTACGAAGTGACCCAAGTGAGTCATTTTATTCTACTTAGCCTCCAATCATACACAATTTTGTGTATGTATGGCCACTTGTGCAGCTTATTCTATTGTACTCATTCTGATAATTCTGTTCGTATCTATTAGAGCTAATCATCACACCGCCGTTGTCCATACCACACCACTGCAACCAACTGACAACCCATTCAAAAGTAAATACATTTATTATAGCTATAGTTAATATGATTCATATGGGAAAATATTTTGTAATGGAGAGACAAATGTACCAATGTGTGTTAGCAATAACTCTCGAATTGAAAGTTGTCAGATAAGATTAGAATATTATATTGTAGTTTGACTTGCTTACCTATTTGTGTGGATGATGTAGGTAACAATTCAAAGAAATTCTTCGGTTATTTGAAGGCACTGGATGTAATAAGTCAAAAACTTGTCCGGAGCATAGGAATCAAAGGAAATCCTGGCTTCTCTCTCCAACTTGCGGCAACAACGATTTTCTGTTTGTACGGTTATCGCAACTTCTCTCCTGTTTGTCGGCCAAATTAATTTTTCCACTCTAAAGCTCTGCAGAAATAAATCCCCAACTTTCGCTATCACTCACTCCATCTTCCAAATGTGACCTATTATGACATGTTATAAAAATAATTACATTATAATTGCAACTTTTACATATGCCCATCCAACTTGGCCACTTAGCCGGATAACAACGGTTTGAAGCCTGCGCTGTAACTAACTGACGAATTGTCTGCCACCAGCAAATAAACAATTTCACACACACTTGATACTCTGTTGAGTACAACCAGCAAAGATGAAAGATGATCAAATAAAAGTTAAAACCTAAACACCACTTAAGTCAAAGTGGTTAAAAACCCTACTACTAGCGTCCTTTTGTAATTCTCCTCCGTATCAAAAGCAGTGACCGTTACGGCTAAAGATAAACTGACCAACTTAATTAAGTTTTGACGTCTGACTTTCATTCATCTCATTTATCTTATTGTCATTAAAAGTTGTATAATTCTAACTATCCAGTCATGCAACTGCCTACCCAGTTTGCATGCAAGTAAATAAAACAATTAAAATTAAATGGAACATCAAAAATAAAAAATGACATCACAATAAAAATATCCATTGTACAATGTATACTGGGATAATTCATGTTCATGGTAGTCAAAACATAACTGCGTAGTACTATACCCTTTCAATGGACTAACTATTTACCCCACGAAAATTATAAATAGCAATCCTTTGATTTAATCTGCTCGTAACCCATTCTAAAACATGCTCAAAATATTACTATTTTTTCCGTCTCTTCATTCGTGCATCCCTTCACCGCGCACCGTTACGATGCTTTGCTCGGCCAAAGCGCGCAAGGCTTCTTGAAAATATTTATCAACATTTTTCGTACAAGAATCAATACTGGCTCAAAATTATCCATGAGGCATTTAACAGTTTTGGATTACTTTTAGTGAATTTGTTCCCTTGTGTATTTGCTATTCCAAAATATCCAAAAACAAAAGACTTTTTTCATGCAAAGCATTTTTACAATGGAAGTTATTTGTTGTAACTACTGATAACTAATAATTTTTAAAATAAATTGTAAATCATTCTAGTGTCTGGAGCAGACTGTCAATAAAGCCTATTTCTAATTTACATGCAATTGTGGAGCAATAAAACAACGAGTAAATATTTTAAAACTAACGGAAACCCGTAACAGAAAGCTCGCCCTAGTGAACGGTAGCCTGCACACAACTTTGGGGAAATACTTACAAACATAAGGACTACGAACTAACGTAACATTTGCCAATTTAAACGGAAAATCAAATCGGTATTAAAATTTCATACAAAAATATAATTTAACATTTTGTGGGAGCAGTTATCAATATTTTATACCACTCTAATATTTAAAATATGTTAGCAGGATGAATATGGTGTTTGAATAATAAAAACAGTGTTTTTCTATTTTGAAACAATAATTTTACATTGGGTGTTATCAGTAATCAATATTTTATGCTTTTGAAACATGTAATATTTTATGATTATGGTGCAGTGTTTTTCTTTATATACTACAAGAAATTACGAATGCATAGAAGCGGTAAGATTTCCATAGTAATTGGTTTCACATAAAATTTAATGTTAGGTAGAAGCAGTATCAATGTTTTTATACTATCCCACAGACAGACGGATGTACAGACAAAATGTGTTATTCTACAAGGTCCCCTAATGGCGAGCAAAAAGAGCATATGTTTTTGCAACGACAGCATGAATTTTGATAAAAAGCATAATTAATAAAGCAGAATTTATTTACCTTTTCTGATATGTCTGGATACTCGTTTTGTACAGAATATTATTGTACTGGCGGTATCAAAGGTCAACTTATTGTAAATTTATTTTTAAACAAGCCACTGTCTCAGCTGCAGTAGACGGGAACAGGATCCAATATTTGTAAACACAAAATTTAATATGCGTATAAAATGACTGCGTGTACAATGTCGCTGCCAAATTCACTGCCTGACGATTCACAACAATTAAGCAGTTTAAGTGGAGATTTTAGCGAGTCTGTATTTCGCTGACTGTAAAACACGCTGTTTGATATTATGGAATCCGGATTTAACAATGGGAGCACACTACATCCAAAAGTAAATCAAACTACGAAATAGGAGTTAATAAACTGCTTGAATGAAGATCGTGAATTTGACAAGGCTTCTCAATAGTACTCGTAACATTGACCGTAGAAAGGACAATGTTTAGTCTAGCCCGGTTTATAGACGACTTTTTGATTGGGCGATAATTGTTAAGCTTTCTAACCACAAACTGATTGATTTACAATTGACGACGCTGGTTGAATACAGCAAATGTGTAAGAATGTTTAAGAAGGTGAAAGGGATAAATTATAATATTATGTCCTTTCTGTGTTGGTGGTAGTAGCTTGTTGGTTGTAATTAATTGTTCAGTTTACGTAGCTATAAAATGTTGAGCACTTTTAAATCGAACAAATAAACAGAGAAGAGTTTGGCTAGACAGTCAACAGTTCAAGACTAATTGACTATGACTGCAGCATTAAAAATTCTGTGAATAAGTGAATATTATCGAGTGTACAGAAGATTAGATAAGTATTATTATTGTAGTGATAAACTTTGTATGTCATACGATAAGTTAAGGAAGAGAGCTAACAGAATATTAAGGCTCCTAATCACTGCTAACTAGTGTGATCAGTTACGAGTAGGAATTATTAAATATTACAAGTAAGTAGATTTGGTAGTAGACGAAGCACAAGTACAGGCTAGCTAAGTGAGCTATCTAAATTCGACTAATGGGTGTCTAAGTAGAGAGGAGAGTGTGGAGCAATTAAATAATAAATAGGTGATTGGTGTCACAATTAGAGAGTTTTCTGAATGAACTGTTTAAAACGACTTGATGTGTGTCGATTGTTTGTTTGTAAGAGAGCACTGTGTGAGGACGTAATGTAACAAGTACCCAACTAGCAGAGGACAACGGTTGGACGTTGATTGAAGTTAGAATGTTTGGTTATATTTAGTCGAGTGGGCTGTAGCTGTGTGTGCGTAGTACAGTTTGCACTATCAATCGTATCATGGATGGATGTTGATGTGGACTACTATCGAATAGATAGACGACTGAACAGATAGAAATTATCGAAAAAGCTTTTCAGTAGAGTCCCGTAGCGCGTAGCTAGTCACTAGTTGCGGACAGAACACAGAACAGGAAACTTATGAATCATGAACCTCTAAAAAGTAACAATAAGAGAAGAACTCCATCGCATCCAACTATCCAAGCTATGAATGAATGAATGTATGTATGTATGTATGTATGTATTATGTATGAAGTATGAATGAATGGATAGATAGAACGAACGCCGAACCAACCAACGAATGAATGAATGAATGGCTGAACTGAAGATTCAATGAATGAATGGCTACTGCTGCTGTTGCGTTGCCTTTTGCCATTCTGTGCTGCTCTCCTGCCTTAACTCCCTTGCCTTCCTTGCTCTCGGCTCTCTAGCTATCTCTGCCTGCCTGCCTTCATCCTAGCCATCCCTCTCTTAAGGATTGGGATCAAAAAACACAGCACACATTGCCAACGTGCATCCCATAGCCATCGCTCGCATCCCCGTCAGCCAAGACAACCAACGCAAAACGCAACGGTGCACTGCGCAGCAGTCCCAGTCCACACTCCACGTCCACCCGACTTCATTCTTACCAATTTTATTTAGGTGTAATTCAACTACTACTTTTCTAGGCTCTCTGCCGTACTCTGAAGCTCTGATGATGACTCCTTGTTGTGACTTCTGAACGTGGAACACGTAGTTATGTTAATCTTATTATTATTTTATTTTTATGTAGATATCTACCCAGTCTATCTAGAACCATTTAATGGAATATCACGTAGACTCCCACTTATACAAACTAGCGCAGCGAAACCAATTTAACTATTAGAATATTCTTTATCTTCTGCATTCATTATTTTATTATAGAGACGCGTCTCCCTTATACTCATCCCAGGCAGCATTCTCTTATCGCCTACCTGGCCCTTCTTTCCTAATGCTATTTTGTAGATATTATTGTTATTGTTATTATTATTGTTGTTCTTATATAGATAGGTGTATTTATATTTCTTGTTTGTTTGTAGGTGAATAATAAGCTATTATTCCCGAGCATATTACATTAAATGATGTTATACAACACTAGAAATTTATGCACATGCATCTTCTATTATTTCATTTACTTATTTGCATTTTTAATACATCTATAGTTATTTAAAGCCGTTCTTCTATCCGTCTTTTCTATCATTTATGTAGCCATAATCCATGTAAGTATCTACACTATTTCTTCTACACTGACTATGTAATTCCATTTTTCTCATTTTTCAGTCACTATACAACAGTAAATACAACTTGACTTTTATCTACGTTCCTTTTTTCTGTGTGCCTGTTACATAAAACCACTCATTGTGCTACAGCATTAGCAGATTCAGCCGAAAACCAAAAAGAAACAAGGATTTAAAAAAGATCTATATGAACTCTTATTTTTATCAAATGTAATGCACTGTTTTCAATGCATTTTTACAGCCGTAACATTATAAAACAAGTTGATTCAAAATAAAATTGATGTAATGAATGAACATGAACTACACATTGAAGAAATACTACTATCGTGCAAATGACTACTACGCAAATGCATTACTACATGAAATTATATAGCAACCAACCTATAAAAGCCATCTACAACGCAACGTTATATTAGTTTTAAGAAAATTGCCATGGATCGTAAGTCTTTCCTTGATTTATCCTTGGTGGGTATAGTACAATCGACTTTTTCAGCATTGCGCAAGCCCATGACCTAAAGCTATTTCCAGCCCATTTGAGTGTGATAAATATTCAACTGTGCCTTGCTTAGCCATTAATTTACTGAATTGCTTGAAATACTTTTTATTTTGTAGATTTCAATGAAATAATTAATAGACTATGGTCCAGTGCAAAATTTCCATGACCAACCGTAGTATAATGGATTTAAATAGGGGTGGCTATGGGTATTGTGAGAGTACACAAATGAATGCATTAGCAAAATGCAGACAACTTCAAAGAGTTTTTGAAGTTGTCCGCATCAGAGACAATTTTGAAGTTATCGGCAACTGCCTTGCGACTCCAAACCAAATGCGCCCTAGATAATATAAAATCTGATTTTTGAGCACAGTTGAGTATAAAAAAATAAAAAGGTAAAAAATTATATCTGTGTGGAAGGATTTTGCCAATATTGGTTTGAGTACTCTCACATTGCCCATTGTCACCCCTCCTTAACTAAAGTAAATGTTAGATTCTGGCTAAGGATTGCAATAATCAGTTATATACTTGTTCATTTTATGTCGATTGTATTTTCGTACAGTATTACAGTATTTAAGCCATTTAAATGTTCTCTAGAAAATTAATAGGCAACGTCCTTTTTTACAGGATGCTATGCATATCTGGTCCTTAGTAATTTTTAGCATAATGAGCGGCTTAGACAACCTTACAATACAATGCTTTTTAGAATTTTTATAAGACATAAACTCAGATCTTCACGAATCACATAATCAGGAGCTTAAATTTTCAGTTTTATAGTACTCACCTATAAATGCCTATTTTTGGTTATTAGTGCTTATAAAAGCCTATAAGTGCTTATTTTGGGTTGTAAGTGCCTGCCTGTTGTGCCTATTTTGGCATTTTTATTAAAACAAAGCGTTGAAAAACTGATTTTTAGTTACCGAAGACGGGATAAGACAACTGAGCATTTAGAATGGACGATTATTTGTAACCTAAAATTGCCAAAATATTGAATTTGCGTATTTATATATTGTGTTCTATCTAGGTATGTCACCGAATTTAAAAGACAAATTGACTTTATGTCTTGTTTCCAAGTATTATATCGTAAGTGTGGGCTTTTTATTTGCAGTCAGAGAGTCTCATATTTAAATATGTAATTTTAGTGCCTATTTTGCGGTTTTAAGGGCTTATTTGTCTGCTTTTTTTGAGTTTTATCGTGCCTGATTTCCTTTCTCTGATTATTAGCGTACATGGTTTATGAACCTGTTGCATGTGGGGGCGTTATGAAATCAATCGTGCTAATAAATATGGATAATCAATAGCTATAAAATTTTTATTGGCTCTATGTTGTTGACCATGACTATATAAAACTTAAAATTCCTTAAAATATTTGCAAATTACAATACCTAACAATCTAGATTAAAATAGCGTTAGTCATTTTATATTCCGCGTAGGCACCTTTATTTCGAAGTAGTTTTTTTTTTGAATTAAGAAATCCTGGGTCACTTTTATTTTAAATATATAATATGTATTTATTCGTTCTTCGCATAAATTTCTTACATGAGAGCAATACTGATAACCAGGGCTAACCCTTGTCTTTAATGTAAATTTTAAAAATATTTTGAGAAATTGGAGGATTTTTTGTTTGAAAGGGAGATAATTAGACAATTGAGGCTTAGCATGGCAAGGGTACAAAGTAAAAGTTTAGGTAGGTAATAAAATGATTATACAGTGCAGAGCAGCACATACTGGATGCTGGAACAGGAAAAATACTCACTTATCTTGACGTTGAGAATTGTGTAAGATATCTTTAACTCATCGGCCATTAAATTAAAAATTGGCGTGGAATTGACAAGCCTAGAAATACTTGGTAAATAGTTGTGGTGGAACTACAGAACACATTAGCTGTGCCAAGCAAATAATACGCCATTGATGGGATTTTTAAAGCACGTATTTTTATTTGGTGCAGAATAAAATGCGTTTAACCAGAGTGGAGTGTGAAGTTGGATCGGATCTTTGTGGTTGAAGCTAATGCGTGTAAAGTGTAGGGAACTACTTTTAAGATACACGGAGTTGAGTGGATCCCAACTCTGCCTTGCCTGTGCTTACTTACATTTATTTACCTATTAATAAAGGTAGAATTAGAATGCAATATTCCATTACCCTCGCGTAACACAAGAGACATAGGGGTGTGGGCTGAATTGGAAGCTGGAGGGTGCAGCAGCAATTCATTCACAAAACGAGTTGTCCTTCTAGCCAGCCGCAGCCTCAGCCGAGATGTTGTTTCGTCACTCCGCCTTTTCTTCATGAATGACTTGACTGACGATGAGACGAACTGCATAATACATTTGGCATGATAATCCAATTCTTATTACTCTAGGTGCATAACAGAATATCCACCTATCTGAAGTCTGAAGTTCACCTTTGTAAAAAGGTTAAACTTTCTATGCCTAGTGAGCACAATCTTTAAATCACAAAACACGCCAAGTGTAGACTTGATGTAATATATAAAATTTATATCCACCAAAACCTTTATTATCTTTTATATTATCAGGTTTCTAAATAACTATGTTTGCGGCATGACTTACATATAGAAACGCTGGCACCAAGTAAATAATACAAAACTCATTCATACAAAGGTAGTAACACATTTAATTTTACTTACTTTACAGCATTGCATAAACATGAACTTTGTTCACAAATACATCCATTAATTTTTCCCCACATATACGCTAACACTTTTATCATTTTGTTTACAATTTCACTGTTGCCAAATCAAAATCACTATTACACAACATTAACTTTTTCTGGAGAGCAGAATCAATTTTCGAAATGCTATAATAGCGATGTTTACTCCTTCGTTCAGTATTTTTTTACAGCCCAAAATGTTGGACCTTCCAAATAACTTAATAAATTTTACATTCAAATAGTTTAAAAATTTTAATTATACAATCGTATAAGAAGATCTAATAGTTGAAATCCAGGAAACCTGATTACAGTTTGTGCAATTTAACTCTTAAAATTCTTATTTCAAAGTATTTCCTCTTTGAAATAAGATTAGTCTCATCAACTATCTGTTTCTTTAAGCCTCAAAACATTTAAAATCCGTTACATTATTTGGAAGGTTTTCTTCATCTCCATAATTAATTGCCAGTCACTTTTTTGCAAGTCTGAACGGAAGTAATCTTTGCACGCATCAATAGACTCTCTACTTATCTGTAAGAAAGCAAAATATGTCCACGTTGCATTATTAATTTCATGCTACACCTGTCCAATTAGAAACTTTCAAATATTTTTTTCCAAACTGGCAACATAGAAAATTGAAGGATATAAAAAAAAAAACATTAAGGATTTTTAAAATGTAACCCTTCTAGATTAACGCTGATCTGTTTGTAAACACTAGGAATAAAAAAGTTCAAAAGCCTCAATAATTTCCCCGAAAGAATTGAAATTAAAAATTTTGAAATTTTTTTAAAAGCTGAAATTTTATTAAAATATTTGCTACGGCCTAACATAAAGTGCAAGAGTAAACTAAACTAGCATAATCATTTTGTTTTATTTTATCAATTTTGGACTATTTTGACACAATACAATTTTAAATGCATTTAAATCAACACCACATTTTATAAAGTTAAAAAAAATGTTATGTAGCAAGTAATAAAATGTGCCGAGAGACTAATAGTCATTCCTAAATCTAGGGGAGCTTCATATTATAGTGAAGGAAGAAATGCTGCACTACACAGTAGAGAATTTTGAAGGAAATAAAGCTGAACGTGAGTAGGTAGTTATATAGTGTGAATATCACAGCATTAGCTCAACAGAGCCATAAGCACATGAGTGAGTATTAATATCATTATAAAATAGAGATAGCGTTGTATAAGGACTAGGATTGAGTATTAGAGGAATGTATGGTTGCGCTTCCCGATCTGCCAACCAGTTCTACTTATATAGTGAAAGGAATATTTTTGAAACGGAAACTTGGTAAAACATAATAAACGTGGCTTGAATGCAGTGCTAGCAAAAGGATGAGGCGACAAGCGGAAACGAAATCATCCGCCGGAAATCCTTTTCCCGGATATTTTCAGAGGTAGGTTATACTTATTTTTAGTTATTAGTGGTCTGTAAAGAAGACGTATACCTTAGAGTACAAAATGTCTGTCTCTTCGAAGTGCCGACCCAGCATTTTAGGAGTTTCACCAGGATTAGGCTCGATTTTGATACAGACTTCTTGTCCCTTAGTTGCCTTATCCATCTGTTTGTGATTTATTTCGATGCTCGTCACTCGCCCGAGTTCTAAAAACTATAAAATAGAATTGAGCGTAAACGAGGGCTGAAGGCTACAGGCCGGAAGCACATTGTGCACCCTGCATGTTGTCAACTCTGCTTTGGGATGGAAGAGAAACGAGAGGAAACGCAACCTCAGAGCAATTACAGAACATCCACGAAGTAGGCAAAGGCAATGCACAAGTTGCGTCCGTTTTATTTTATGGCAGCCCTCCTAGTCAAAAGTCTTGACCCTTGTCTAGTTGTCTACATCGCGCATCGCTCTGGCTACACACAGCTCTCGACGTACGAGGCTTCATTTTATGAATGAAAATAAAAGTAGGAATCACACCAAGGATTGGAAGATGCTTCCATTCACAAAATAGAAGGCTACACTCTGTGCCATTTACCATTATGTAGCTTTATCTGCAGCTTCCGCTCTTTTCAGTTCATACACCTCTCCGCTCCAAACGCCGCCTCCAACATTTTGTCACTTTTATTTATGGTCAGATATCCCACTATCACCAAGACACTCAATCCCTGCCTGGCCTCACCTTTAGAAAAACCTAAAGCCGTACGCCACTCTCCCCGTCGCCGACTAATCACTCCTCTACCCCACTTACAATTCCTAGCTAAATAACAAATTATATTTTCCCTGACGTTCACCTAATAATATTTTATCACCAAGGCTTAGTTGCTTAAAATTCCACAGCAAGAATTCAATTTATAATTGACTCTCCTAGAGCGTCTTTTTTTTATTTATTTTTGTAGTTTAGGAATTCTTGTGGAATTCCTCCAATACAAATTGATTTTAAGAATTTAGAATAGCTACCTTAAAGGACAAAGCTAACCCTAATGCAATAATAACATTTTCCCAAATAGTAATAGAATAATAAAAATAAGATCTGCTATTCTTGTTCCTGCCAACAAAAATGCGATGCATGGGGTGACGTGAGGAATGCAGACTTCATTCACGCAATTCAGGTGCCGCATTATCTAGGCAGCAAACTAGAATAACTTTGAAGTGGCTTTTATTGTATTCAAAGTGATTTACGGGAAATTGTGTATGCAGAGTTCCATTTTAGGATGTAATTATTATTGCTGAGCTGACCTTCACAACATGGTAAAACAATATTTTTCTTCTGTCTTTAGACCAATAAAAGGATAAGAGCATCCACGTGCCAGCAATGGAATAAATTTGGATGCTAGCATGCCAATACTTTCAGATCGCACAGCCCAAGGTGAAATAAATTACTTGCGGTTTAGAAAATTGAGACGTACAAAACGGAGGAAGGATTTAAGAAATTGTTTTTCAATATCTGACGTGTATGTTGATATTTTCATTGTATTATAACGGATATGGAAGTGTCAAGAAAAATTGCTTCAACACGAAATTTTGGGTGTGTGGATATAAATCAGAAATAGAAGGGAGTATCGAAGCAGAAAAGGTAATGTAAGGCTGTAGTACTGATCAAATACTGAATAGCGGCGAAGTCTGAAACAAGGTACAACGTTTTCCTACCCTTGACGAGATATTGACAACTATTAAGAATTTGGACAAGAAGTATTAATGATGTTACCTCACGATTCGGGACACACAATGGAGTGCCTTCTTTGACTGTTCCCGCTTCAATCATCACACCAACGACAATGGGATCCCGAGTGTTGAAAATAAACTATTACGATAAAAGTATATATATATAGTTTTGAATTTGAACAACTGTGCGTAGTCTACTTAGAAAATGACGTTTGTAATCTGCAATACCTGAGGAAGAATTTTGATCTTACAGGGGAATACCGCTATATGTTTAAACTCATCTCGTTTCTTTGCTCTCAGTTCATCCCGGTAAGCCATGAACTTGTCGAAAAGATGGTAAATTATGTCCGCCTATCAGCACCAAAATTAAAAATCGTTATTGATGCCCAGCATTATTTTAGAAACCGACACAATGAACCACCGACCTGGAATATTTTTACACCCAAAGAATCTGCGATTTCCTGAGCATCTCGCTCGATTTTCACATCAAAAGCTAATATAACGGCGTACCTATAAAAATCAATTATAATTAATGTCATATGTATGGCACTGTATGGCAATGTTCGTATAGGACTTACTGACTGTCGTGTTCCAGCATAATAGACGCTTTCATGACATCTTTTTTCACAACTGGGCCAATACGGATATTGGAATACTGAAATTCAAAACCGCAATATTATATAGACAATAATTTTCTTTTATGCAGTAGAATATTATATTAATTGGTATGATTTGTAAGCTGGGATTTGACGAACGGCCGTCAAATCCCGGCGCGCAAATTATGCCAATTAGTGCATATTATACGAGACTTTTTCAAGCACCGCCGTACTGCGAGGTTAGGGCGTCACAATCCGGCCAGCCAGAAGTTGATGTAAAATAACATTCAAAATGGATGTTAACCAGGACGTAAATAAAGATTTACCTACACGGCATAAATACCTTTTCTTACCTAGTAATTACGATAAATGTAAAAAAGCCAGAGCCTCAAAAAAACTTTAATAATATTATGATTCTTCTGAGGCATCTTCCTAGCCCAGCTGGCATCATCACATTTCACTGACTATAAACTACCTTCAGCATTTTTTGCCCCTGGCAGCAATGAATTACAACTTCCTATATTTAGGTAAGTACACTACATACAAATCATTTTCGGGTGAATCGAGTAATAAGATTAGATGATGAGGGTTCGACTTCCGCTCCTTTCCAAGGACAGCGAAGTAAAGGGACTTGGAGTGAATGAGCGTAGAAACAGAAACCCTTTTCTTCCGTCAGAGTCACATCCTAATGCCGTAACAGAACGCGTTTCCCTTGATCAGCTATTACCGTGTGTGCTCTTACCTCCAGTTTACTTAAAGCATTACAGGAAAGCAGCAGATGACTGAGCTCGTCATCTGCTCGTCCTGAGATTACCTTCCACATGGTATCTTTCATCCTCATGCATTGAGCAAAATACAAGACAACACCTGCTTTCCGTATTTTGTCTGTAGCCAGAAGGAAACACGTAGCATCTTTTTACCCTCAGACTTCAATTCTATTAGCTTTGGCTTCAACCTCTGAACCTCCGAATGTATCTGTTCTCGCATCAGCTACATGTTCTATTTATTCATTTCCCGTTAATACAATTCTCAGAAATCCTGCTTGACGCTCTTAAAATTCACTAAATCACTCATCCGGTACGTCATATTTATGCTCCACAAACGTTCTATTCTCAGCCTGAGAGTCTCAGGATATCTAATGAAGACAGATTTCAAAGGAAAATTGATAGCCAAATATTTTTAGAGCAGAAGAGCAAAGCACTCTGGTTAACGCCGAACGGAGGAGAAATCTACAAATCTTTTATTGTACTTTTTAAGCATATGTTGGCTTACGATTTACTTCAATTGAATATATAATGATGTGGAACGCTAGTAGTCTCTGACGTCACAAACTGTCCATGTGATCCTTTTGTCATTTAAATAAGCAGTTTAATAATGTTCATATTTTACATACATATTTTAGAACGACATATTTTTTATTGCTGTATGTGCCTTACACACACATGCCTTAATCAACTGAAAAAATCTAATTCCTGTCCAATGATATACTCATATGCTAACTATGCGCATATTTACGACTATAGTGCAAGTACCGCAGATATTTTACATAAAACGACAAACGACGAATGTCCCAAAAATTTCATTGAGTAAGCTAGAAAATTATTTAATACGGATGTACATATTTACATGAATACAATGAGATTGCATTCGCTGAAGGATTGAAAGGAATGCATTAGAAGGGAAATGTGAAATGAGATTAGGAATCTGTCTTACAACATGACAGAAATAACTATGGACTTGAGGACTAATACATTCTGACTATTACATAAAATGACTGATATAACAAATGTCGCCCTTGATTACTAGAGTGGAAAAACATCTTACTTGTGCTGCGTAACTTCCTGTCAGAGGAATTCTAGCACCTCCCCCTGAATGTTAACCTCCCTTTCTAATAATACTATTTCCTAATTATTTATCTGAACCCATATGGACCAGATACCAATTAGCAGCATTTTATTATTATATTAAATCATCATTAATAATATGTCATAAAAAACATTTTCTACCCACCAGTGTAAATTTCATGGCATTGTCTAAATATTATGAACATTTGAACCAAATAGACAGTTAAGGGCAGATAGAATAAAAATAAATACGATAAATAACAAAGACTCACTACAAAATTATAATTATGATTTGAATTTGAATGAAAACATGAAACAACATAT
>JAAAYG020068793.1:0-39672 GCA_009936455.2 Tomocerus minor
CGATTTTTGATGCAACTTATTGATTCTCTTGAGTTAATTTTTTTGTAGCATTTCCTTTGTGGACGTTATTTGCATTAACAAAGGAATTTGCAATTTATATCCTGTTGTTCCTGAAATTCTGTTGAATTTAGTGATTTAATTTTTCCTTTTTTTGTGCAAACAGAATGGTAGACGTAGGGGGACAAAGATCGGAACGGCGGAAATGGATACATTGTTTTGAGAATGTGACTTCAATTATCTTCCTCGTCGCACTTAGCGAGTATGATCAGATTTTATTTGAATCAGATAATGAGGTAAGCTGTCTAGACATACATCTTTATACAATGCTAAATAATTCATAGTTGATGTTTTGTAAAAAAGAGCCCGTTATTTAAATTTTTGCACAGAATCGTATGGAAGAAAGTAAGGCCTTATTTAGAACCATCATAACTTACCCTTGGTTCCAGCATTCGTCAGTTATTCTTTTCTTGAATAAAAAGGATCTTCTTGAAGAGAAGATTATGTATTCCCATTTGGTCGACTATTTCCCTGAATATGACGGTAAATACAACCTTATTTTTTCTAATACATATAAGTTACTAAATGAGTAGGATTCGTCGTGAGTGGGATATGATTGTTCAAACTATCAAACTATATGAATTGTATACTTTATAAATTATATAAGTAGTAATATGTGTAGCAGTACTAGTTGTTAAACTAAATATATATGTTTGTTTGTCAATTCAAAGGTATAAATTGGAAAGCCAAGCAATCAGTATGCGTTTTAGCATCTTTGATGTGGTTAACTGATATAAGTGATTTGTTTAGAATTTATGGGAATCGGAATTGCGGAATTAAAGTACAAGGTCCTGTTATTTAGTAGTCTCTACACCAACGGATGCAATTAGAAACAGGGAATTGCACTGTTAGTAATATCGAATGTGAAAAATTATTTTCCAAGAAAAGTTTCGCTACTATTCTGCCTCAAAGAGTTGGCAAAGTTCTCTTTTGTAGGATTGTGTGACGGTTAGTAGCTAAGAGGTCATAGGAAAATGAACTTGACGGGATTCAGCATTCGAGTGTCATGTAATGCTAGTGGATAATGAGTGGCGAAAAGAATTAGTTCTACTAAAAATTTGCCAATGTATCTATCTATCTCTGTACCGTGTTTTTATCCATGTATCCAGTCAGACCAAATATCTGTGGTTCGATAGCTGAAGGAATGCCTTGACATGGCTTGGACTCCTTTCTAAATGGATTTGCATGAGTGTCAACCCAACTAAGTATTTGCAACTAGAGCCATTAGCAGCAATCTGTCAGTAGGTTAATTTTATTAATTTAAGGCCCAGCGCTGCACAGGAACTCATTGCTGCTACTACTTACAATTTACTAATCAGATTTACAATAGTTCTCTTCACGTGCATTAAGCCGTGCATAGTGAGTGATAATTCATATTATTTATATTCATAGATACACCTATCTCCAGTATCTTCTCCTTCCTTAGCAGTGATTTCTTGTATAGAGAGACAGGTGCTGCACGCACCGAACTACTATCTTCGAATTGTATTTATTAGTAGAAACCATGTAAGTTTCTATACTGACAGAGTATTTAGCAGTTATTGGAATTTCAATTTACTGGAAGCAGACCTACAAATGTTGATGCGTTTGAATTAGGCGACACTGGAAGGCCTTCGTCCTACACATTTCTAATGCACAAAATTATTTATGTCACTAACATTTACACGGTGGGCTAATGAATGGTCATTGGCATTGACTAAAAATAACCTGAGAATAGGAACAATGCCGTCCTCGTTTTATTCCAGTCGAAGTGACATGAATTTTTATGGTGGTGGTTATTGCACATAGGTCCAAACCAAGACCACGTCTCGGCCAGAGAATTTATTCTCAAACACATGTATTTGTCTCAAAATCCAGACCCAGAAAGAATGTGCTACTCTCATTTTACATGTGCCACAGGTATTTAATGGAGAAATGTATTTGTAAAGGAAGAACCCCCTAAACAATAGCCGTTTAAAAGCATTTCTTAGCGTAGCATGTAAGAAGTTAAAATTGGGATTGACATTTGGAACTTAGAGCATGAAATTTTTATTGCCCTTCCTAAAATGAAGTAATGTAGCTGTAGTTCTAGTTGTCAGATATACCCCAAAGAGTCTTTACTTGTAAGTCAAAGGAATAAACCTGTAAATATATTGAGAGGAGCACCCTGTAATTTTCGACTCGACAGAAGAATTATATCCCATTACTCTAATTACAGCTATTATTTAATCAGTGATTTAATAATATTGTGCAATTTAATTTCAGCAAATATTTTAGCTCTCCTTTCTCTGCTAAAGGTTAAGTGATCTGTAGACAAGGATCATATGAAGATAAAAAATGGGGTTAGGTTAAAGAACAACAGTTTTCAGTTTGTCTAAGTAAGTAGGAGCTGGAGTTAACGAAGTGAAATGCCAAGTAGCCTAGCATTCCCATTCCTGTTTCCAATGTTTCAAGTGGAGAAATGAAGAGACACTTTTCCTCCTTGGCTTTGTTGAGTGATGCTCTTAAGGAGAGAGGAATGTGGAGGATAGTACATGCTGGAATATGATTTGAGAGAGATAATAAAGACATTGTGTTGTTTCGAAGACAGGATGGGAGAAGGCGGGATGTGATAGACGTCGGCTTGTAGAAGGGCAGGTGAAAATACTTGCAGAATGCAAGTTTGTTGAAAAAGTTGTCTGTAATCTGTAACAGAGAGTGAAGGGCATGCGTCCTCTGATGGGTGCAGTTTCCCATGTTCCGTTTACAGCTTATGCTTTTGTTAGGCTCAACTCCACGAAAGAAAGTTTACGCACTCCTTTCCACACCCAATTCTGAACTTTGCTAAAGCGTGTTGGAGTTGGATGGAGGGGCAGGCTAAGAGCCATAATATATGTTGGGCTCATTTGGCATCCTTTCCATTGCACATGTATAATAGGCCAGTGAATGGAAGCACAGCTCTGCCCGCTATAGGCAGTGCTATAATGCCCCGATATTTTACCATAGCTCCCGAATCCTGCCACGTATAGTCCATCAAGCCTCGTGCATATCTACCACGGGGCTTCTTCTCATTCATATTTCCCTAAGAACAGACTGGACGAGCACATTTTATTTATAGACGCCTTTCAAACCAACCACTAGCACCAAATATTCAACTAATTAAGTCCTCAACTAAACTACCAGTTACAATATCTAACACTACATTCAAAAATATTATAACCATGCGGCAGTATAACGAAGACGTATAAATAGGCCCTCGCCGCATTCAACTATTCATAGCCTATTATGACGTAGCCTATAGTCCAGAAGTGCCTTATAGATCAAACTGAGCAAGGCAGCTTCCGTTTCCACCCGAAAATCCTGTGAAACTTGTGCATACTTACATAACCCGTCAATTTGTCAGAAAAGCTCAACAGGAAAAATTACTGAGCTCTGTAGCGCATTTAGTCATATGTGAGACAAAAGCTGATGTACAACCTGCGTCTATCATTATATCATAACTTAGCCAAGCCCGATGCGAATAAACCTAAGTAACTTTGCGAGTTAACCTTTTCAGTAAAACAACCATTTTTTAGTAACAAGACAACCAAGTGAAATTTGCAATTCAAAACCCAACTATTAATTGAGTCATAAATTCCATTACGACTTAAATTATTTTCTCAGTTTTCTCCATGACTCGTTAACTTCATTTAAAAGAAATTTAGCTATTCAAACCTCAACCATTCCCGAAGACCTTTTTTTTTGAGCAACTCAGATATTTCTGGCATGCTTACTGCAGTGTTGTATATTTGAATGTATATTGTGGTCTTGGGACTGTGTATTCATGTCTCTACGACAAATGGCTACGACAATGGGATTCTATTGACTTAAGTATTAATTTGCAAATTAAAGTTGGGAATTAGCATGTAAGTAATTCCGGACAGCGTTTCGGTTTGGCTTGCAAATAATTTACAAGAGCATTATTTTATTGAAATAAGTATGTCTTGAATTGGACTGCTCGTTATGCTAATGCACATGTTTGTAGGTAGTTTGTATATACATTGGAGGCCCTAAAACCAGAGACACATTTTGTTAGTAAACAATTGTAGTACTTGGGTTAGAGTCCCTGCTAGAAGTTTATTCCATGGGAATACTTACATATTGTAGGCTCTTCAAATCGGAAACAGTCATTAATATAATAGGATTATATTATCTTAAGTTGACCCGGTACTGTGCACATTGTCATACTCCCTGTTCGTACTTTATTAGCATGACGAGGGAAAGGTGTTCCATTTTCAAAGGATAATATTAATTGAATTGAAGGGGAGTGCTACACAGAGCATACATGTAATATGGTTTGCGGCTCATCATTAAGCACCTGCAAAGCTGACAATTGTCGTCAATGACATTATTCTCACCTCTCTCTCATTTTGCATGGATATTTAGAAATGTTTTTTTAAATGATATTCCAAAAATCCTTCTAAAATTCATTTGAGTGTATCTTACGATAGGATATCGCCCTTGCCCCAGTAATTAATTATAAACGTCAGGTTGCATCAAGAGCATCTGTTTTTGTTCAATAATAATTTTGATACAGAAAGATGTCGTTACATTAGTTTTTGTGGAAAATGCATTGGGTGTAACTGAATGGAAAAATCCTAGAGCAATGCTGTAAAAATGCAGATGCTACGTAATGCTTACAATTCGAAAGCCTTCAGAATTCTATGTACTTTGATGTTACAGGCTTTGTGATCGAAAGCACAAAAACCGCATGTTCATTGAAATAGCCACAGAATTATAGAAAAATGAAAGGGATTTAGTAAGGACGAGTTGTTTATGTCAAACAAAATAAAAGCTGGTAATTGGTGGTCACTGTACATAGTTTTTAGTGTACGCTTGCTCCGATTCTGTAACTCTTAAAAATGAAACGGATGCACTTGATCTGCTTCATGCAAGTACCTAGATATATTTATGTAATTGTCACCAATGGGGGAATGATATATCTCTTTATCTTTCAATGGCCGTTTTTTAGTGGACAACGTAAGTAGGTTTACATTCTGAAAATTGCCATGTGCTTTGATCAGATATATAAAATTTGTTATTTGTGTCACTATATAGTGTTCGACTAAGTAACGTTTAATTCTTTTGCAAACAAGTAGTAATATATGGTTCTTTCAGTGTCCCAGATACCTTAAAAATTGTTTTCATAAAACGCAGGTTCTCTTTTATTGCAACGTTACAGTCCCACTATTGTGAAAGTAGTAGAGGGGAAAGCTGGCTGGTGAAAGTGGCCACACTGTACAGCTCACTTTAGAATGTGGAGGGCTGAAAGGATAGAAGCGAATGAAACCTTAGCAGTTTCCTCTGTTCTTGGTACATTGAAAGGAAAGCGATTAGAACGAAGGAAGGGACCGCCCCACGGCAGCCAGACCAAGGCAAGAGTGGCTGTTGAAAAAATAGTTTACTACTTTACGTCTATCTAGATCCACGTATCTATTTCCCTGATTTCTCCCTCTGTTTCTGGGCTTAGTGAAACTATTTAGTGGATGTGTCCTTCAGCTGTGGAGCGTGGTCATTGTGGATAGAGAAAGAAAGCGCCCAAGTGCTAAATAGCGATGAATGGATGCACAGTCACTGACAGCGCTTTCTTTTAATAAATACCTGTACAGAGTTCCTTGCCGTCCATCATTTCACTACATGCTATTATTTAGCATTAGAAAAGAATGTTTACTAATAGCCATGGAACCTATTTCTATTGAACTATTTAGATGACCCACAAGTTACACCGCCTTCCAGTAATCGTCATGTAGACGTTTAAATCTAGTGAGTGGGTGGTGCCTTAAGCATGTATTACTATTCCTTGTTGTCGCTCTCTATTTTTGTAGATGAAAGGCAAATGTAATGTGTTATTTTGTTTTCTTGGTAAAAATCCTATTTTTATCAGACAGTGGGTGACGATAAGCAAGATCATCTCTTCATATCATTGTGGTCCGTAGGACTTTTTTAAAAATAGCAAACAGAAAGGAGGAATACTCTTATATTTATTAAGTAGCAAACCGATGTAGGCATGAACCTAAAGCAAATGTATGCATGCAATTTACAAAGGGTATATTCCAGGTTTTATTATTGTGAACAGATCAAAGAATAATTATTGAAATATGCCATTCAAGACCCATCATCCTAGTGATAAGGTCTCCCGTACCTGATTGACAAGGTCTGAACTTGGATTCTTGTATAGAATGCCCCGGTTACAATGATATCTGACTATGGGTTTTTATGTTCCAAAAATATAGAGATTACTATCTTATATGAATTGGTTCTTCCAGACTAGCTCTACTAATTGAGAGATATCTTAACATTTGACTATCTCTTTCCCTTCCTCACATGTCTCACTTTTCTTAATCCGTCAGTCTGTTTCTTATTAGGCCAGGAGTATGTGGTTTGTGTATTTACATGGGACGATTCGCGTTGAGTTGGTGTAAGCAGTGCTCAATCCTCGTAAAGACTTGAACCTCTGTAATGGAACTTCTGATAAGATGTGGATGCCGTTCTTGTGTGCATATCCTCAGCTCCTTGGCTAACAATTATTAAATATTCCTATCTCGCCTGTCCTGCACAAGAAATTCCGTCTTCACTCTGATATGTTGGCTTATATCGAAGTTTAAACTTTTCCTTTTTAGTTGTTGAAATGGAAGTATAGTAAAAGTTAATTTCTTTCCTACTATTGCAATAATTTGTGTTTTTATTTGATTTGGGAAATATCATGAGTTACAGTCAAATGAGGATATGAAATAAAAACTTAGGATAGGCAAGTTTGGTCGCAGTTTTTAAATGGGTAGGTTGATTGTAAGAACCTCCTTAATTGGCTGGAGCGTCCTCTGTCTACAGAGGATCCTGAATTCATTAAAGAGTATGAAGGGAAGGAGTTTGTTAGTACGTTGCTTGGCAGATAATCATTGTGGCATAATAAAAAATTGTCAATTTCTGGAAATTATTTTCGTATTTGAAGAGTGCGTCGAAAGGGTCTGATGGCTGCTGGAAGGAGGTCGCGTTAATCTAGGTTGACAAAATAAATTTCTGTGAGTTCAATGCTATTTGCATGTGCTCATCAGAAAATATAGGATTGTAGTCGTAGTGGAGCGCTATGAAACCACAAGTTGTTATGCTCTGTAGCAAACTTTGCAAGTTCCAAGAAATTTCTGAAATGAATGTTTTGGGTGCTAGAAGGGTAGTTGTTTTTCATTGCCTATGCACCGTTGTTGGTTGGGTGGGCACATGGTACATCACATACAAGCAAACGGGCGACAGTAATCAAGTGGTGTGCCATGAAGTGTTTTCTCTCATCATTCCTACTCAACGCTATATGCATATGCACAAGTTGTGTTGTAGGTAGGTAGGTGGGCAGACGAGGAAAGAGTGTCAAATGTGTTGAGCACATGCTTTTCTCTTGTGGAATTATTGGATGGGGACAGATTGGAAAGTTAGTCTTATTTGTTAGAGAAATGCATTTAGTGTGTAATTCGATTGTCATTATCCTGCCGAAATACACACAGGGCTCGAGCCAATTGAAATATATTCCTCGACTGCCTAATTTATTCATCGTTAATCGAAAGATAAGTGTACGAGTGTGAATAGTGGCTGTTTGTATGCCGTCGTGTTGGGGATTGTTGTGGTGTAGCAGTAGGGAGGATGCGAAGAAAGCCAAGTCCTCTCCCTATCGCCTTTTTAAACGTTTTATGTTCCTACAGTGGAAATGTTAATAGAGGGCTTTAGACCTTTGTTTCCTTTATATGTCCTCATAAAAGAGTTGTAATGTTAGGCTGTTTTATGATGACTTCTTTTGACAAAAGGTAATGAAAAATTTTATCTCTGACCTCTGTTTAATGGAATTGCCAGAGTCTTTTAATAGAAGTTAGCAAAAGGACTTATTTCCGACAGGGCATTTGTGTGTGGGTTAGTCTGCACGTCCATGGATTAGCCTCATGCAAATAAATTCCCACTCTTCCCATTTATTTTATCCTCCTACATGACCTGGATTTGTAGGGCGTCAAAAGCCAAATCCTCCATAATTTGATTTCTTTCTTGATTGCTTCGATGCATTTTATTTCGATGATGATCTAATGGTTTTAAATTGCGTGGTAATGACTGTAATTACTATTTATCCTCCATTCTATACGAAATCAATTTTATTGAGATGCTTCTGAGGAATTTACTACCATAGCTAAGTGCTTGTAAGAACAAATAATGGAGGAGTAGAATGAACAAAAGAGCAATCTTATTTCCATTAGCCCTCTTTCTTACATTTATTGTGAATATATTCCGTTTGATTATGATTTGATGTGTTATTGTGACCTCAATCCAGATCAGCCTTTCGGGAATCTCTTCAAAAACAGCTCTGAATTTACAGTTTTAAAAAAATCAAAAGCACCTCACTTACCTCAATGTTTTTTGTGTTTACTCACACACGTGAATAATACAACAATCACTTATTGATTGGAAGTTATGTAATGCATCAGGTTCTTTGTAGATTTAGAGACACTATAACTGGGGCAATTTCTTTTCAAAAGCTCTGATCACAGGCTAAATCCCTGATTGTCAACCAATTTTGCTTTCGTGGCTATTGAAGTAATCAAAACATTTTTTTTTCAATGGTAGCTCTTAGAATTTTCCATTCATTGTGTCAACTCATTCATAGCTGTAACTAGGAAATGATACTTGCAACTTTGCATCAAATGGTGTAGGTTGTTGTATTGCATTTTTTGTGAAATCCTTTCAGTTTCTTATCAACATTTCTTTAGAAAGACATTATCATTTCCTATTCAGGATAAATAGAGATCATTATTCAGGAAGTTCTATCGTTTGAATGTGAAAGGAAAATTAGTTTGGAATTTCTGTTTAGAATAAAAATGATTAGCTCGTTTTGTAAGGAGAAATGATCTATTTGCAATTTATAACACCGTATGCAACTATGCAGAATAATTTGTAGAGAATCTTCGGGTTTATAATCCTATTGCACTTTGTGACGAGTGAGTGTCTACTAATAATTTATTTGTTGAACTGTAAAAACAAAATTTTCATTTTTTCTTCTTCTGTTAACTTAAATAGTATTATCACTTTTCTGAAGTCTGATTTACTATTGATCTCCTTGTTTTCCTCTAAATATAGTCGTTATTTAAATACGAAGGGAAAAAATTCCAAGATAAAATCAGGAAATTTTGGAGGGAATAGTTGCTCATTTTCGCGACTGGAACTAAATAATTTGTATAGTCGGTTTCGAGAATTTATCTAATTAATGGTGGTGCCTATTGAAAGTGCCTTCATAGAATGATTTTGTATTAATTAAGACAGGTAGATCTCTGCATCGTGAATAGTTAGCCACCTACTCTCTTGCATAAGGCCATTGTTTATTTTATTTGGAATGATGATGTTTAATGCTATTACAGATGCACAACTTTGTCTCCTATAGACATTTTACTGTCTATTAAAAGGGAAAGGAAACCTCTGAGAAATTAAATCAGTGTCTTGCGATTTTCAGTGGAAATGTATTTGTGAATCCTGATTTACAAATTGCAAGTATACAGATACCTAGTACTAATAAAGTAAAATTCCTCTACGAATGGTTTGTTTCTTGAAGGTTATTACGTAGGAGTCATCCACTAAATTAAAATGAATATTTCGAAGAAGTCTGCTAGGAATTTCGTCTAAATCTGCGAAAATAGGCTTTCTCCTTCCACGGCATCAATATTTCCTGAATTCGAAGTGAATTGCAACGTAAAAATTGTCTTGATCAACAACTTGATTTTGTGGCATTATTTTCTTGTTTGCGTCCACTGGAAGTTGAGATGAGAGTAGCTGGAATGATCTGCTTACACATTTCAAAGGTCTTGCTTGGAAAACCTAATAAAACTTGTTGCAAAGTGGACACCAATCAGTCAGGGAATTGAATTCTTGTAGCATTCACTTCCCAGCTCCCATCTAATTTATCTGAAAACAATTTCTCTGGCGAAGAAGATATTTAATTTGGTGTTGCTAGCAGGAGTGGGAGATTGGGAAGTGACGACCTTATTTTGACCTTTGCTAGACCAAGTTTCTGGTTTCATATAATATAGGAAATAAATTTGCGTGTTGTGCTGCGGAACATACCAGAAGAATTAGATTCCTGAAAATGTCGCATGTAGGTACCTATGGAATTCTTATAAAAAAATTGTCTACCTGTGTTTTTTTCTCAGCAGTTTTTATTTATTTTTCCTCATACTGAGATTTTTATGATTTGCTAATTGTAATTTGATAGCTACTACGACGATATTATGCGCATTTGGATGTCCGTGCTTTTGACGTCAGTTCCAGGTACTCAAGATTCCGCGGCAGGATGTGTGTATTAAAAAATGGTTTCGAAGATTATTGAAAGTCTAAATGTCACGATGTTCTATTGGATGATATGGGGACTGGTGGCTGTGGCGCAGTTCTGATGATAAGGAAGTAGGAATTCATATCGTATTACAATTATTTAGTTATTATTTGATTGTTTTCTATTCCGACGTCGACAACTATGTAATATCGTTGTCAATTTCGTTCCACTATCCCCCACTTACTTTTAGTTTCGTAACTTGCGAAAAAATTCACCAAGTATTTGTAATGCGAGTAGTGTACATTAATTAGGTACTTATTTCCTGGGAAACAGATTATTGTTTCTATTGACAGAGAAGTTGTATAAATGTCACTATGGTATCACATGTGACATTTAATGGTATCCAGGCCTTTTCCCGTAATCTAAACCTGCTTATTGAAACTGGATAGCATCTTACATGGTAGAAAGTACTAAAACCACTACAGCGATTTCGGAACAATGTTCACATTAATAATTCTCTAGAATTTTCCGACACCTTAAGTAAATTCCGTAAGTGTATATATATGATGTAAGTGTATTATGTAAATGTATTATGTAAGTATATTATGTACTAGTATAAGTAATGAATACAGAACCTAAGTATAAGTAAAAAATAAGTAGTTCGTGTAGTTTGAAGTAGAATCTTTAACCTGAGTATTTCTCTGTTTTCCATGCACAGGGCCACAAAGGGATGCCATTCACGCCCGTGAATTCATCCTGAGAATGTTTGTTGACCTGAACCCGGACAGTGAAAAAATAATCTATTCCCATTTTACGTGTGCCACAGGTACAGTCATCTTGACAGACACATTGCTCTAGATAATAATGCTGGAACGCTTTTAGGCCTCTGATTCTGAGCACGAGTTGACAATCACTAATCAAATGAAACCGTGTCAGCCTTATGTTACTTATGATTTCAGCTCACTCACTGCCTTGCTGTTTTCCAACTAATAATTGTTACTTCTGTGTCATTGTCAGCCTTCTTACTTTCATCTCCAATTGCCTTGAATGCTATTTGCCTGTTTATTGCCACTTACAACTTTCTGGCTCTCTTTCTCTCTCTTCCGTTTTCTTTCGCCTTCACATGGGGATTTCTGCAAAAACCCAGCTTCGTCCTTTCTTCATGATGGAATGGATGTTTAGGCGAGGCGCTGTTTACAATTGCATTTTCATGTTGCCTGTCGCAGTCTTGATTGAAATATCAATGCAATTGCGGATATGAGTTGTACGTAATCAGAGAACTGCTTACATACAAATCGATAATGCATAATGCATAGATCACAGCCCGCTCTCCCTCCACTTCTCAATTCGGGAACACACATTTCAGGAAATAGATAGAAGATCTCCGGGTTAGCTTCACTTTCATTGCTACACTGATAAATAGCAGAATATCCACTAACGCTCCCTCTCACCTTCTCATCCATAATTCTTCACGTGTATCTATTAGTGCATGAAAATTTAGAGAAATAATGGACGTGAGCAAGCAAATGGTTTTATAGCTGCCACTTTGTTTACAATCATCTCTTCTCGATCTCCACCATCAAATCCCTCTACATAGTCATTCACTTTCATTCAAATACTTGTCTCTTTACTATAAAGACTGAATTAGTGTCATCTAGCTACCTCTCCATCCCAACCATTCACAATCACACAGGTACACCCGAATGAACAGCCTCTCCATTTTTTTTACTTTCTCCACCTTCTCTTTTGATCTTATATCATTTAATAGTCCCTCATGCCCCAGCTACATTTACACCATTCCAACTACTTGAATAGAAAAAAAACTCCTGGCCGATTATACATACTAGCTGAAGACATCAATGTACCATGTTTTATTAAATTATTTATTATTTTTGATCAACACACATGTCATTTGACTAGAGAAATAGTATTTTCAAAGGAATGGGAAACCCTGGCATTTAAAACTTTTGTCTTTTGTGTTTTATAATAGAGACTTAGAGAAATTTTTTATAAATAGTACATTAATACGTGAATAATGAGTCAGGGAATTATTTAATTAGCATGAAAAATGTACAGGCTTTATAATTTGGAGTGTTGGATTAATTTGAATTGGGGTTTGCGAGAAAAATGAACTAGGATGTTTAGTGCCTAAAATGGAAGATGAGCATAGACGGAGAGGAATTTGAATTCAACAAGTTAAAGAGAGGAGTCAAACGAGTAAAGAAGATTATAGAGAGAAGAGTTTGGGAGTCAAGGACTTGGAGGAGAAGAGCTGCAGTTGTTTCTTTAGTTGTTTGTGTGATAAAAAAGAAAGCTAACAAGATTTACTAAAAATAGCCGCATGAAGTACAGGGGAACTGAGTTAAATATTCCTTTGACACGTGTCTCAAATTTAGTAGAGAGATAACTGCCAATTTGAGTGATTAGATTGTTATTGTTGTGGGACTGTGTCCTAATGTTTAGGTCGGGTCGGAAGTAATTCCTCGAATTGTTCCAATCCAGTCCAGTAGCAAAAGACTGTTAGTTATCCCTTGCTGACAAATAGGAGTGGAGTTGATTGTTTCCCCATTCCCTTGTCCCTTCCGTATTTGTTGATAAATATGATTATGTGTCCAGAAGATGTTTAACGAATGTATTTTTGTTTGGCTGCCTCGTGCACTGGGTGCATGCTGTGACCTTTTGACAATAATTGCGGGGGATGGACTTGACGCACAGACACTGAGAACATCAAGCTTGTTTTCTGCGCTGTGAAAGACACGATAATGCAAAACGCTCTAAAGGAGTACAACTTGGCTTGAGAGTCCGTGCGTCGGGATGTGGAACACTGGCATGTAGATGACTAAATAGACTAGCTCTGTTCTAATTGGTAGATTGAGTTTAGAGCAGTGATCCACACTATTGACTAATTCGTAAGATGCCGATAAGGCTGCATACATTCTAATGCAGAGCTAATTCCTTGCTTTTTGTGTAGGCATAATGATGTACATAAATAAGTATCCTCTATCTTGTTGACAATCTTTGAAGTTCAGCCTACGACTTTTACTATTTAAATCCGTCGTCCTTGTCTAATGGCAACTTTCATCTGGGAGCCTTTACACGAGGCACGGCAGGAGGCTGTAGCTCTAACAACCGTTGCCCAGCTAGTCACACAGAGCTTTTCCCTACCTACCTACCTACACGCAACACTGTGTCTCCTACCTCTTTCCCATCACCTGCCCTGCATCCAACTATCATCATGTCCCATTAGAAAGCTAAGTCTCTGCTCACTCTCTCTCTACCAAAGTGTGCTCGCATAGGAGATGATAATGTCCTATTTGCTACTTTCACTCAATTTCCCTCCCGCTTCCCTTTCTCTCTCTCTCTCTTGCTACTTTAAATATTCTGTAGTATTATTATTATTATAATTATTATTGCCATTCTGCCTTCCGTCTCTCATCATTCGCTATTCTGTGTCACAATGCCCAATATCCTCGTTTCAAAAGGTGGGTTACCTAATTTCTGTTTTTTTTTCATTGTTTTTTGTGGCTTATGGTGCTTGAATTGAAGCTTTCTCCAGGCTCTTATAATTGACGCTCAACCAGTATGATGACTTAGTGGGGAAATTCCCCTATTCAATGCTCTCTCTCTCTCTCTTTCTCTTTCGACGGTTCACCTCTATGTACATTTATTGTTGACTCTTGGCTGTTTCGACTTTGGCCTATTATTTGCTGTTAGGAATTTAGCATAATATGTCTATGGGCATAGTGGAGGGCTTTGTATCTGCCGGAGATATTGTGTGCCGTGCATGTGCGGAAGCAGAGGGGTGGTGAAAGTGAGTATCGAAGAGAAAGCAGTGAACCTGGTGGGCCAATGCTAATATGCATGTCTACATTACAGTGCAGTGCAACTATTTTATGTAGAATGTAAATAGGAGTCGCTGATATTGTATTCAATGCAAGTGAGTCCGTAAGAGTGCTATGTACATAAGCATGCACGTCGCTTTTCCGTAGAGCAGAAACAAGTAAAATCAGTGGCTCGTTTGTAATGTTGCTGAGGTTTGATCATCAGTTGATGAGACATTTGACTTGCTAGTTGGTTGACTCGAGCTGCCTTCGCTGTTTGCATTGGTATTGGCAATTATCGTGTCTGGGAGCTTGCATTTTTTTGCTAGGGGTGATGTTGTGATGCTCTAGATTCACGACTCGGGAATTAATCTAAATGCTTGGCTACTTAGTTGAAAAGCAATAATATGGGAGAGGCTCTGATCATGATGTTCCTTTTAATATTAAGGAGTCTTTTTCTCAGAACCATCTCTCCCTTCTTCTTCCCTTCTTTATCTATCACATTGTGTTATGAAAAGGAATTCTTACTAATTTGAGATTTGTGTTTGTGCTAATTACTCGCAGATACGGAAAACATCCGATTTGTCTTTGCAGCGGTGAAAGACACAATTTTGCAGCTGAACCTGAAAGAGTACAACCTGGTATAGAGAGACCGGTTGCGGAGCTTCGGGTGGAGTTTCTTTTGTGCTTCTGAGAATATAAATCGTACTATTACACAATACCTTAGCTACATACATACATAGTACTACATACTACATACTACTACTATACTTACTATTACTATATTACTACTACTACTACTACTACTACTACTACTATACTACTTATACTACTATTACTACTACTACCTACTACTACCTACTACTACTACTAGAGAATATTCCCGGATCCCGGTACTACAGTAATGAGTAAATAACCTAGCAGTAAGTGCAGAGTACAGGCAAACATATACACGTCTATCTTAATAGAACATTGGAATTTCTGGCAGAATGAATACACACTACTTCCTGTAATATACCTACAAACATAACCTCCTCAGGGGACGAGAAAATACCTTAATACATACTTACTGAATATATAGCACATACATAATAGGGACGTGGTCGTAGCGTTTTGCGTTGCGTGCGTCCTGCATAGAGAGTGCTACTCTGTAACAATACATCACATTGAATTGAACACATGAACAGAGTCGCATCATCGAAAACCGAACGGATATCCCTGCGTAAGTGACTGTACAGCTCTTAAAAAGTAAATCATGATCACTGTATTACTTAGAGCGTCTTCTTTTTCTGCCCACATCATCCAAGTAAGTACGTCTGTCTGGATTGGGAGTTGATATTTCACAGTAGACTCTCTGCTAATGTATGTAGACGTGTAGTAGTAAGAAGGAGTTGGGACTCAGAGCCTCCTCGATGACACACACGCCAAAAGCCACCACCTCCAAACATCATCATCATCAGATCACACACACAAACAAAGAAACAAGAGTAATTATTATTAGGATGAAGAAGGGTCCAGTCCCTTCCTGCGTCTGGCTGGACAGGATTTTTCATGTCACTATATTATGTCTCCTGAGATTAATTGCTGTTGACGTTTCGTCTGCAAAACTACTTACTTACTATTTGTATGTACGTTCCTACTCGTACAGTATTTCGTATGGTATTTCGCATCACTCAATTGTTTGATTGATTGACTCTAGATTTCTCAGATTAGGAGTAGACGAGTGTCTTGGTCAGTAAATTCAAAATTGCACCGATACGCCTAGCGAATGCAACTCAACAGATTTATTTGGATCCCAATGGGAAAGTCTTATGAATTCCAGTACAGGCATAACATATTGATTATCTCTTGTACTGCAGATTTTGCAATGGATGACATATACTCCTACCACCTACACCCTCTGACTTGAAATGTATAATATGAATAATATGATAATTCATCCATTATGTAGCTTTAATATTAATATTATAACCTTAAGTGTCAAACAGTTCTTCTAAGGCCTGAAAGAAACGAAATTTTTTAAAGTTTACATGTACTACATACTTACATACAGTTACGTGGCTAGTGTAACTTTTACTATACATGCATTATTAATACATACATTCATGCTAATGTCTTACCTACAGATACATACTAGATGCTACATCGTCTACAACTAAGCCACAACCATTACCATACAAATACAAACACCATATAAATACACATTACTAAAAAAATATGTTGATGCCCCGGTAAATTTTTGTATAGGCTGTGCGTTGTGCCTGCTACTCTATCTGGCCAACTGCATGAATATAGACGTACATAATAAATACTATTGTAGACACACACTAAAAAACTGTACTGTACTGCCGTACATCCGTACGAATAATTCTTATTACATAATTGTAGGATGCATCAAATACAGTTGCAGTGGAAACTATATATATATATATATATGTATATATATATATATATGTATATATATATATATATGTGTGTATATACATACATACATATATATAAATACTGAACAGAAATAATAATAATCATAATAAATAATAGTAATAATCATAATAATTAATTATAGTAATAATAATTATAGTAGGAATAATAACAATAATAATAATAGTAATAATAATAATAAGTAATAATAATAATACATACTATGATGACATTCTATAAATTTTAATATTTCAACATGCGACACCCCACATACTAAGACCACAACATTAGGTAGCAGATAGCATAAAACTACGATAGAGTATGAAACAATACTAAACTAACTAAAAATACTTATACTTTCATTGGGCTTTGCGAAAAAATAAACTTTTATACGGTGCCATGAATAGGAAGCTAGGTAAAATAAAATAATTAGGTGAGGAGAAACTAATAATATTATTATTACTACCTACCAAATATTATAGGTACGTACCATGCATACCTACATCATACTACTATACTATCTATATAGTGCATTTACTACTATTAACCATTATGCAGTGCATAAGTTAACTAAATAAGTAAATAATACGAAATGGGTAGTAAGTATTAAAGATACATTACCTACTACCCACCTACCTAACTACCTACCTACCTACCTACCTACATGAATAACTAATAAACAATAATAGAACTCACCTTCGAACAAAAACAATTCGTTTTCGAGTAACTCGACTGTCGCACACTACAATAGTGTAAGTAGTTGATAGCTAAATAGAGGCAGAAAATACTGATGAATAAACAATTAACGATAATGTATGAATAGGGCTAGCTAGCATGCTACTTTTTAGTCTGTTTAAGGAGTAGTGCCTAGGCAGGTAGCTACTCTACTACATAACTACACACTACTACTGGTCTATAAAGAATAATCTCTGTACTAAATACGTCTACCATGCGACACACTTATAAATTGATCGTTCGTAAGCTAAGTAAATGAATATTATGCTACTGATGCTATATTATTATTACTAGATAGAGTAGAGAACTTAATAAATAGGTACATACAAGAAACGACGATGAACCAACATACATACGTACATACAAACATTCTACTATCCTATTCGTACTATGATATATATACGTTAGTTATCTACTATTGTTATCATTCTCGCCTTCTCTCCGTCTCAGACGTTGCGTTAGTTCAGTTCAGCGAGTTCAGTCAGCATGATTTGCTTCTGTTTCAATCTCCAGCCCAATCAAAGCGATTACTTATTGTGTGTATTCCTATTATTATCGAATTCATAGAATTGTGTTGTTGTTGTTGATGTTGATGTTGTTGTATCTGTAGTGCCTGTTTTGCGGATGATGATGATGTCAAATTATGTTATTTTATGTTAAAACACTTATTATGATCAGTCTACATCTCAACTGCGAGCGTTGCATGTATGTAAATGCCTATTGTTAGTAAAAAAATTCTATGCTGTGGTATGTTCGCTTTTATCATCATCATTATTATTATTACGACACGATTGTTGCATGCATGTTGTGATGCACTCTTAATATTATAATGACTATGATATAGGTTCACAGTTATGATTCAACTGCTATATATATATATTGTTACCTTTATTATTATTGTTTACTTTATTACTGCATCCAACATTTCATACACATACCTACGTTTATTATTAAAATTATTATTTATTATTGTAATTATTACAATCATGTCTTTATACATATTATTATCATCATTATTATTATTATTATTATGATTATTATTATTATTATTATCATTATTATTATTATTATTATTATTATTATTATTGTTGATTATTATTGATTGTATTATTATTATGTTATTATCATATTATGATTTGTATTACAATTATTATCCATATTAATATTATTGTCATTAATATTAATATCAGCATCATCTTCATTATTATTATTAATTTTATTATTATTATTATTATTATTATTATGCGTTACTATTATTTATTATTAGAAGTTATTAGCCATTTTCATAATTAGCGTTAGCACCATATATAGTATGCTATTTGATTATATGTTAACATCATCCTTATCCTAATAATAAATACGTTATGTTATGTTGCGTTACATTTCGTTACGTTTACATTACAATTAGCTAGCTCTACTCTGTTGATTTTCATGATTATTATTGTTTGTTATAATTGTTATTATTATCGAGGTTATTATTAGAATGTAATAAATATTATTGACCATATGTTTATTATCATGATCATTACCTATCTAAGTTTATTGTTTTTTTGATTTTGATTTGCAGTTTACGAAAATTCTATATCTGCCTCTAGTGAATCAATGTTTGTTATTACTATCGAGGTTACTGCAGTTAAATTATAGGAGGGTGGTTACTGAACTAATTAAACTACATACATACAAACTATTTCATTATCCGTACTAGGATTTTTAAGAGTATGATTATTACTGCTTATAAATGTTACAACATACTTAGTGTTTCTTAGTTTCACAGTTAGAATTGTTGTGTCGTTGTTTAGTTTAGCATCAATTTACTATATATACTGTTGACCAAAGTGACTCACGGGAATAATATTATTATCATTATTATTGTACACCTGAGAATTTCGCATTCCTTCTTACCTATGTCATACCGTATTACGAGACAATTCAACCGTGAACTATTATTTGGTACACCTTTCAAATTTCATTTCCTTAAATACTATTATATATATATAAATAAATAATATATACTACAAACAAAACACGTACATAATAAAACGCACACAACGGAAGAATACTCTCAGGTAATAAGGTATGCCAAAAAGTTTGAGGGATACAAAATACAATCATTCATGATCATCGAATCAGTCATCGTCGTCTCGTACCGTAGATATAATTATTCCTTCCTGAGTCCTCCCTGAGTGCCGTGCACTAAATGACAGTGAGTGGATTTTTGGAGAGACGTTTTTGTGCCGTACGAACGAACAGCCCCCCTTAAAATACGCTACAATAAAAAGCCATTTCAATAATAAACTTTTGAAGAGTCCTATAGATCACATTCATGGGCTACGAATGATAATGATAATAATAGTACTACTTTATACTTTATCTGAACTGCATAATTATGATTCTTCTTCAATGCTGTGTTCACCTCGTTTCCACTAATCGTTATACTCATTTTATTTATTTTTTAGTATTTTAATTTATATGTGTACTTGGTCGGTCGGTCACTTCAACTTGCTTTACGTACCTGAGAATAAGGATTCAGGATAGTTAACAATAAGTAAAGTATTGGTTGGAACTTTCTCTATGCAATTCCTGTAGAAGCGCCAGAGGGCTTTCGCCGTAGTGTGTATCAACCATAATAATTATTATTGCTATTTCTTACAGTAGATAGGAAAATGTAAAACTAACAGTAAATGAGTGAACTCCCTTAGACTTAGAATTTAAAGGTCTAAGTGAAACTGCTAATCAAAAATCCATGTAATTTCGTGTCTTGAGTTTTCAACCCGTCACTATTTCTCATTGACTCTCTACTTGATCAATTTCTTTCAACTGATTCTCTTTGTGAGTCATCCAATTCATTTTATTAATGCATACGTAAATGATTTACTTTTCCTACACTATAGTGATCGAAAATACTGTTCGTTTTATAAATTTACATACAGATGTTGAAGCCAAATTGATTGTAACTATAATATTATTATTATTACTATTATTATTATTAGTACTACTTATATGCATCCCATTCCCAACTTTCTGTACTTTCACTACTTTCTCCGTACTTTCCTTAAATACAGCCTGATTTGTTTGGCTGTGTAAGGGTCACTGACTGTGTGAAGTAAACTACGTTATTCGCAATTCTGTCTATAGATTTACATGTTTGTGTAATGCGCTTATGATTATCCCCTGTAAAAGTGTTTGTATTGTGGTCCCTTATATCATTAAAAATAATTTGTCATGTATACATGTCTACAGACGTGAAATGTACCTTCAGTCAACTCTTCAGTAGCACAGCACATACTAAAACACATCCAAAAATATTCAGCAGCACTAAATTAACCATTCTGTCAGTTGTGTGAGTACTCGTTGTAATTCTTCGCTACCACACTGTACCTAATAAGTAGACATCTACATCTATTTGTTACAATAATTTACTGATTCTTAGCTATGTAGGGACTCAAAGTGATCCAGGAATTCTTTCAACAGTTTTAATGAGCTTTTAAATGTCTACAAATATTTTTCTTTCCAATGCTTTGCATCACTCTACATAATTTTAAGAGAAAATTAAGGACAATAGATACACAGGTAGACATAATGATGGTATTCCATTTGATTTATAATAACCGACAGAAATAGGCAAGAGCAGCTTAAGACAAGAGCACTATGTCGCGTCGCGTAGAGATCGGTGTAGGAAGATAATAACTGTGCTCGCAGCACTCTCTTCTTCTTCTTCTTCTTCTCCATTTCACGTTTCGTAATACGGAGATGTACTTTGCTAATAATTCTGAAAACTTCCTACTGCGTGTATACAGATAGGTAGGCCGATTCCTTTCATCATCAGTGAGATTAATAAGACAGAGAAACCAGGCCAACGTTACAGTTTGAGTTGAAGTCATTAAGAAGACGCACAAGTTAGGGATTGTTTGTTTTACGACATTCAGAAAAGGCAATTATTCCACTCTGTTTTGCATAAGTACATAAGTAACTAAAACTAAATACGTGGAATAACTAAATGTCATCGACTGAATTAAACTGATCTGCCATGAATAATCTTATCTACTACAACTGCATGGAAATGTATGTACCTTTTTCGTCACAAACTTCTGATCGCTCTTTGTACACGATCCGAGCCAAAGGATTTTCAGAATGAGGCAGGAGAAAATAAACCGACGTATACAGATACTATAAAAACTATTCTCCAATTTTGACTTGTCACAAAGCACAAAAATGAGTAAAGTAATAATTACTTAATTAGGGCAATTAAAATACTAATAATACGTACTCTAGGATTTAAGTCCCTCACACTTTTGTACTGCTACCGAAGGGAAATAATACAATTAGGTACTACTGATACATATACATCTATTATACTGTGAGTCCGTGTTGTAAAGTTGTAAATAATACGTGTTGTGTATTCAATGGTCAATAAGTACTTAAGGAAAAGCCCTGAAATAAGTCATTACCGAAAGAATAGCCACAAAGTCTCTGCTTACTAATTCTAAGCACACATTATTAGATTTAATTCAAACAGTCCAATCTCCTTGCCCACTCTCATCTCTTACACACGTCCTCATTTCCAACTTTCACTCACTCACATTCATTTCCACTAATTTCTTTACAGAGTCACATTAAATTTTAAGTGGAGTGAATGATAAGTCTATGCCATAGTAACAGCGAACCAACATCAAACAAATATAAAAAATAATTAATCCTTTTATCATTTCCCGATTACACACATGCAAACCAACTATTTGAACTAGATCATTTACTGTTTGTCCATCTCAAATCATTTCCTATCTCACAGAAAACCATTTAGTAGGTATCAAGGACACATTGTTCTTTATACCGAGAGACTTTGCACATACTTTTAATTTTAATTCATTTCCTCCTATTTACAAAAGGGAAATTCAACTCGTGTTTAAAACATGAGTGATGAGGCACATTAAAAAATTCTCAAAGATTTATAGAAAAAATTAACCAATCTGACAAATGTCTTAATGATTTTTTTTAAATTAAGGAATGGTGAATAATAATTATTTCACTTTATGCCATTAAATAACGCTAGTTTTTTTGTGATATATTCTCAAGTAATTCTCATGATTCCTAATTGGGTAACATTATGTGTATTGTCTCTTAGTATTAAGCAAAATCTCTGTTCCTTACTACATAGTTATTGTAAACTCTTGACAGAATAATACAATTTCTATTGATGGCTAGAAAGAAGGAAAGAATGCACCTACCTAGGTATCAAATCATCAGTAAGTAGGTTACATTGTGGGGTACAATAAAATATGTTTTGTACATTACCTATACCTAGCATTTAAGTGTACTTAAAATGACAAATATTTAATTTGTACCCTACAATAAACTGTAATTGCAAATACTATTCAATGGACACGTTGGAATGAGTTTCTTTCTAAGTAAAAATCATTCCAATGTGACCTTTCTCCTCAATGGCACTGTGTAATTTAATTTCTCTTGAAATTGTATGTAAACTGATATCCCCATTCAGAATTATTCATTCAATCAAAGTAAACGTAACTCAATCCCATTCAGTAAATAACCACACTCTTCTATGTGTACATACTTCTTAGTTTTACAATTTCCCGAGTCATTGAATTTGTAGTGCGGGTAAAGGCTGAACAACTATCTGGTGTAATTCACCTTTAGAACTTTTCTATATCAAAGCCCACACAAATTCTGTTTATTAATAACCAAAAGTTTCTGAATTACCTTAAATATCTTTCTTTTGCGCAAATTACATCTATATTTTACAGTCAATTACACCAGATATGCCACTCTGATGAACCCAATAACATTTGCAACTTTACAAGTTAGTTTGCAATAAATATTGGCACTATAAATAGGGCAGGGAAGTACCGAAATAGTTTAGAAGAGTATTTGATAGATTTTACTTTAAGTTTTACTGCACACTATCAATTTACACAACACTTAATATAGACTGTCACCATTTCTTCTGAAAAAGGACAAAAATATTAAAGGGATATTAATAGAGAAATTTAATTTTATGAACTGCCGTTATTAATTAAACTTGGTATAGGCAAGTTGATTAAATAACGTAGCGTTATTAGCTAGCATTATTGATTATTAACTTCAATGAAAATGCAATTGCGCGGCTATTGAAGTTGAGAAATTTATATGCAAGTCTATTTGGACCATACACACAGACGTCGAAGTAGTGAAAGTTAAAGATACGCATTTGGATTTTTAAGTAGGGATCGATGCAAAATACGCGCACACATGAATTACTTATAGATTCTAAAGGATATTTGTGATATTTTGCATTTGCACAAAGATGATGAGTCGAAATAAAAATAGGGAGGAGCTGAGTGAGTAATAATAATAATAATAGTCGTTGTTGAAAATGTTGAAAAGGAAAATTCGGAGAAAGTCAGTGGTGTTGCGCATTGTCTGTATGATTTCACCCGTTTTTTTAGTTGTACAAGCTTTCCGGTCTGATTCCTTACATTTGCATTGTTTTTATAAGTTACGGAGTGTTTGCTTAAAGCGAGAGTTGATTTGAAGCTTGATGATATGATTTTCTGAATGAACACAAAAGTTGCAACTAGCAATACAATATAAAAATATGATACAAACACGCATAACCAATTACTATTATCTAAGCGGTGTAGACACAATAAGCAATCAACAACAAACAAATAAACAAATAACCACGCAATCGAATACTTACGTAATCCATTGGATTGTCAACTTCATACGCATAATTTTTGCTGAAATCTTAGGAAATAATTAATAGTGTTTAAGTGAGAAATGTACTAAATATGCCTGGGGTTAAATCAATTTCTATGAAACACGTACAAACAAAGTAATAGAGCAGTTTGCCCCAACTTCTTAGAACTTTGCCTAGACAAGTTCCTTTATAGAAACAATACTAATTAACTGATCGATTGATTACATCATTACGTACTAAAGTAAAAGATTTGTAAATAATTGAACATGATCGAAATAAACCAAAAAATAGGGCTTTCTCTCTTTTGATGCCTACCATATTTTACAAAGAAATCACCCAGACTTTTCATCATAGACTAAATAGTTTTTATCAAAATCAATTCAACGAATAACAAACTAACCAAGAATGTGCAGCAAAACTTACAATAAAGACAAGGTATAAGAAATTTGTTAGCGCGTGATAGGGGTGGGAATTTAGTTAGCATTAACAACATTCTGTTACATACAATGATACAATACAACAACTCTCCAATCAACTTAAATACGTACATAGGAACCCAATAGGATTTCATTTGCTCTGATTGATTTCAACTTCGGATAGGAACATTCTCCCTAAAATAGACGCACAAAATGGAAAAATATGTTCTTATCCGTTTCTTTTGGGTTTTGGATTTTACCAAACATAAATTAGGTCAATGTGTACAAATGGGAACTAATTAAATACGTAGGATAATGACGAGAATAGTGCCGAGTTTCCTTTAGCGTACTGATACTATTAATACTAACTACAATGTAAAACTACCACCTATGTACCTTTACGGACGCTTCCAAAGTCAGTCTCTTACACTGTGACACTCTTACAGAATACACAATTAGCAAACGCACATGAAATAATTTTCAAAGCATAATCATTACAATAAATTGATAGCTCTAGTTACTGCCAAAATAGTTCTGTCTGAGGTTTGATGCTTCATTTCGACGGGTCTTACTATTATTAAACGGTCACAAAAGAGCTGATTGTATTTGTGACAAAAGTTCTAGAGTAAAGTAATAACATAATAAGTAGGAGTAATAATTACGCCAGAATGCCTCCACAACTCTATAACGAATAGTTTATGCAGTAAAAAATACAAATCAAATGCAATATTATGAAATTAATGACATAGTTATAGATTTTAAGCACAAATAACAATTAGTTAGGGAAAACATCTTCAATTTAATTCCTTTAAGTGATCGAAATAATGGAGCATCGTGTATTTGAAACCTGTAGTCGAGATTTCACAGAGCAGACAGGCTGAGAGGAATAGGTGTAGTAATTACAAACAAAATAAACATTGTCCAGCAGTGTCTAATTAGTACACAAACAACTTATGAAAAAACCTAAACCTACATCCTAACTACAGACTCTCATAAACTTCTGTTGTGGGTTTTTACAATGGGAGAAAGGTGTTAAAACATGTACATCAAAACTAAAAAATGAGACCACCTCCGTGTGCAAAAAAAAAGATTTTTTTCCTTGAATTAGGTACCTATATGTAAAAAACCTATTTTTAAAATTAACTCTGTTAGGGATAGTTCTGCACGGTGACCAATCCTCAACGGTGATTTATAAAGTTGGAGGAAAACGCATTTTCACTCTATGCCAGCGACCAAGATTTAGCAAATAATAAAATATATGAAATCTACATCTGAACTTTTACTAATAAAATAAATGTCCTTAACAGAGTACATTTTGATCTTTGTGTTCTTATAGCTATAAATAATATGCAAAGTATAGCAGATAAGGAAAATTTTGAAAGATTTAAATTGTTTTGGAAATTTCTTTGAGAATTTTTGCTCTTTCGTCTCATCACAGAGAGTAGGTATTATTATTATTATTGTGAGATGATCTCTGTATTGAGACGAAGGATTTTAAGCAACGGAGTGGTCTCAGTTTCCCAATTTGATTGTACATAAACGAAGAATAGGATTAGCACACTGTGAGGACATGTATAAATGAAAATAAAACATTAGGGTCTATGAAATTGTACAATTGACTGTAGAAAACGGCCATATTATGATTGATGTTGTCTTGTTGTCCCTACTGCTGTCATGATTACTATTACCATTATGGTCAGGAACCTTCGTAATTGGTAATTATGCTTCCTTCGTTGCGTAAAAACAAAAAAAATATTGTGTACCTATTTACATTGAAGTGCATTATGCATATATGCAAATTATTGAGAAGTGGCGTTAGTGCTGCCGGTTGAATTTTTATTGAATTGGGGTGTACTGCATTTAGTACAGATACACAAGTCGGTCACAAACTCACAATATTATGGGGTGAAGCAGTCTCGGTTTGTAATGACGTAGCATAGAATGCTGCAGATTTTATATATACAAGTAAAAAGTGTACAAGTGTAGGAGCAATTAATGTGGTATGGGTAATAGTATTTCCTGTGCGATTGTGAGTGTTGATTATATTATAATAAGTGATTACAGTTGCAATACCTAATATTACAAGTACATCATTACATGCAGGCGTCAAAATGACGTCATTATCGTTCACCTTTAAAGTGAGAGTTGACTTTCACCAGTTATTTTAAGGGAATTGTAGGCCTTTAACTGTGAAGGCTGTAATGTACTAATTGATCAACAGTTAATTAGGATTGTAATTAAAGGTAATTCAGTTCAAATTGTTCATGAATCAGAAATAATTACGTAATTAAGTAGTGACGCATTAATAGGATGTTATAGGTAGATGCCTGACAGGATTCAGGTTGCTAAATAATATCTCAAATCCACCTTACCTTACATACAAACTTTCTGAGAAATAACACAGAAATATGTACGGGAAGTACACATATTATTATATGTAGGTAGGTCAATTGACTTTCTGGTGCCCAACTGAAGTGCAGGTTATAATTTGGGGACTATGAGAAAACACCAACACATATACTACTACATAACGCTAATTAAACAATGCACCAAAATTATATAGACAAACTTTAACTTATTGAAATAATGTATTATCATGTAACAACATTGTTTGGATGATTTGCTGATATAACACCAGAATATTTACATTGGCGGATGACTCGGATTACAGATAATGGTCATGCCTACAGAAACCACATTTTGTTATTACCTACATTAACAACAATGAAATATAAAAAAATAGTTTCTCAATGAGGATTTCACTGTCAGTGGTAAATCTGGGGCATTTAGCTCAGCATTCTTAGAAATAAATAGAACGGAGAGCAGAAAACACATGCAGAAAGAAAAAATGGAAGAGTTTTTGAAGGGTGTCCTACACTAATGGGAGAAAAAAGTGTTACTAAAACTGCACAAGACTTCTATGCAAGAAAACTTTTAGCGAGTTTGCTAACGGTTTCTGGTTTTATTTGGAAATTATCTATTACTTACACAACCTAATAATAATTATGTATACGTCTACTCTACCAAATGAGTTCTGATACAGGATCATCGACTAATTTTCAAACATCCCAATAATTAATGTCTGTAATAGTAGCATTCACTAATTAATACTTACTTAACTAGTACTGATTGGACAAGAGAAGGACTGTTGTTTTCTTGTTAGAGTTTGATTAGGGAAAGGATGTAAAAGATTTCGGAGATAAATAGATGACGGCAAGTTTTATCCAGCAAGGATTGAATTTCACAAGGATTTATTATTCGCAAGGAAATTTACACAAAGTTCTTTGAATAAGTACCTATAAGTATTTAGAAAAACACATTTTTGTCTAAGAGTTTGTAGGAAGAAGGGTAGGAGAGTGCAGTAGGAGTTAGAATTGTAGGCAAGAGATAGAGAGATAGATAAGATTACTTTGTGCCGTTGAATTGTTAAAATTATCTTTAAGTTAAGATTACACTGGAAATGTATTAGTTACGTTGCAACACTTTTAATACAAGAGTAAGCATTTATGTACTGTACTTCTAATGAAATAACTTTAAAACTGCATAATATATTTATTACTACAAAAGCATACAATTGAATTCATTGAATTACACAATTTAGCTGGTACTATTTCTTATCCCGCAAACGAGCATTCAATAACCTTAACTGTTTTGTATTCTTCATAATGATATAAATAACATAAGATAATAATGTTGTACTATATTTCAATCGTTACTATTACATAAAATGATACAATGTTTCATTATCCAAATTGAAATACATTTAGCCCGACATCTTTAGTGTGTACATAGGCAGTAGTGCAGTATTTTAATTATACTGAACCACCCCACTATCTATTACACTGCATACAGCAACAATACAGATTAGGAGATGATACAATGAAGTAAAATATAACTCGTAAATATGTGCTGCATATCCCACAGTCAAAAACTGTGTGCATCCTGTAATTACAATTTACTTAAAAAAATTACAATTTACAACTACAACAATATTTAGGAATGTGGACAGCAGCAAGCCTAAAGTTATAATATTAAAAATGTATAAAGCCTAGAATAAATTGTATAAATCGATGAATACTTGATAATATCCACTAATTGTAAATAGTAAACAATAGCAACATAATGAAAATAATTGTAATAACAAAAATGTAATATTAAATCAATATTACCTACTAATAAAAAATATGGCTACTGACAAGTATACACACCTAATAATGATATCTAATTGTAATGATAACTAACAATAACACTTCGATAATATTCGTAAGAATAAATACCAAAATAATGATACCTACCAATTAATAATAATGATACAAAAGAAGATAGAGAGCATTATCGCTAATTTTAGATAACGGGTAGTATTTTAATTTTCACCAAAACTCCATCAAAACTCAAAATTTTTATTGCCAATTTTTTGTTTCCATCTTTTTTGACCTCATTTGCAAATACATTTTAGTGCTAAGGATATCTACGATGAAAATGAAGTAGCCACACTATTAAGTAGACGTCGTAAACGTTTTTCAGTTAATAAGCTGATACTTTTTAAGAGATTGCCACTTCTAAAATTGAAAATTTTCTTTTCTAATATTTTTTAATTACCATAACCAAATTAGCAGATCAAATTTATCCTCAAAATTAACAGATGCTATTTAACTTTTCAAACGCTATTATTTTTCCCTTTTATTACAGAATTATATGGTTATCGACATTATCATCTTTTATAATTATTTTTATTAAAAAATCAGTTATATCAATTATTATTCAAGATCAAAAAATATAATATACCATTGTCATCAATTCTACCTTATTTATCTTGTCTCTGAATGCACCCCAAAATTTGGAATAACGTATGTTTGTATTCTGGATTTTGGCACCTTTGTATGCTATTCGTCAATTTTGGGGTGATTCAGAAACTCATCAATTGTACTTCGCCTTAAAGTAGGAATACAATCATTTAACGGCTACCTTTACCTTTACCAAAGTTTTCTATTCAGTTTTTCAGGAAAATTTTTTGTTAGTGTTACCAATTACATTAATCATGGACTTAACGGCGTTAGTGCAAATCTTTGACATGCATATAATTATGAACGGTTTTACGATGCAGATTAATAGCATAATTATTACAGTGACGATCGACAAACCAAAGGCATATTGTAAGGATGAATTGTAAATTGCAAAAAGAACACTAGTGCTATTGGAGAAAATGGCTATAATAACGGATGTGTTGATTGGTGTGGATGTTGTATCAGGTGAAATATTAACGACGAGAGAACAAATGAGAATATTGTTCTGTGTTTTGTGAGCATACTACTAAGAATGAGTGAATAATGAGTGTAAATGATTATGACGGCATTTCACTTGCAGCAAATTATTATTTTATTCTTTACTTTTCACTTTAATCATCATTTAACAACATTACCATAATCCAGCAATATGTTTACATTTCATAATTATCATTACAGCAAAGTTCTAAAATGTGATGACGTTAAAGCATCAAGATAATAGGAATAAGTATTAATCGATATAATATCTTTAGTTGACAGTAATAATTGGTGACTGTCTAGACACGTTGTAAGTAGCAACACCACATTGAAGTAAGAAGGTACCTACGTTGCTTCCCATTAGTTACCTATTCTCTGGCTGATTAAAGGCACCATCAAAATCATGAATAAATAATACCTCTGATAAATCCTTATAATAATATATCTCATGATAATATCCCTATAGGACCTCTCAATTTTACACAAGCATTTAATTTAGCTACACTATCAGCTACATTAAACTCCCACATTTTTTACTGCTACCCACTAGCTTTGTAAGTTTTAATAATACAATAAAAGTCAGAGACTAAAAGTGAAGCACATTGATAAATATTATTGCTATAGGTTCGATGATACAGATAAAAATATTTCTGACGCTAATTGCTAATCACGTATTCATTAGAGAAGATAGTTTCTAGGTATAATAAAACCCACATAAAATAAATTTGCATAGGTCTCTACTTAATTACTAAATAGTTCAGGTGTCCAGTCAAGTCTGACTTTACAAGGTACATATTTTTTTTCTAAAAACCCAATCCTATTGGATGAAAGGTGCCTCATAGCTTTAATCATATTAAGTACGCAATGATTATATATATTCAATTTATAACGCTACTATGTACTACGAACACTATCTAATATATGAAAATACAACAATAATACTGCGGTTAGCTTCTAGTACAATTACAAAAAAACTCAGCTTTACATAATTTCCACTCAGGTAAAGCTGCCTAAAGAAACACAACACACGACAACTAACAATACATGACATTTAACATTTTTAACCTGCCGTTCATGATTGAAAGTTTTTGTCGGAAACATCAAATACTAGGGCATCGAAATAATTCCAATAATTTCCTTCACTAGCTAACTTTTCTACATAAACTATCTGCAATACTTTAAATATCGTAAAGAAATATATGCTGTTACAATTTCAGTGATTATCCACAGATTATTGGTATTTTTCTTCTAATTCATCCGCGCTGGATTTTTCAGTGGCTAAGATAAGCATTTTTATGTTGGCTCAGGTCTGGTTACACGTTATTTGCTGGAGTACGCCAATTACGGTAAAATCAACATTTTCAGCTACGCACCTTGTCTCTCATCTAAAATTTTAATAAAATTTGTTATCCCAAGTTTTTCTTCAGAAATGCAAAAATATATGTACATACATTATAGATAAAATTTATCCCTCCTTTCATTGATGAAAAAAATTATTCATTTTGATTTGACTACTTATTATTTCTGGAGACACTTGTAATTTAATTTTGCAAATTTTTGGAATTTATTACTTACATGCTACCTACATATCTGAACAATACAATATTTTGCGTTGGCCAATAATTTTTTAAGTATTAGAAAACGCAACTTTCAATTTCAAATATAACTTTAAATTAGATAAATTCTAATATTTTTCCTGCTTCAATTTTTTCAAGAAAATAATTAATAAGAACACCCAAATCACAAATTCGATGACTAATAATGAAACCCACCCACTCAAACACTTTGGATTTCAAAATAACCCAGATAGTGACTTCAAGAACTTAATCTAATCTCTCTGAACCTGTTTTTGTCAGCTAACTCGAAATTCAATGAAATGCAAACTGAGAATTAATAAATAGTCATAACGAATAGTTAGAATAACATTTTAAAATCACTGAGAATTATAAATATGATTTACAGATGAAATCCATTTCAAAATATTTATAGAACCTGAATAAATCACTGGATATCTTTCTAAAAGTAAAACCATTAAATTCCGGTATTTATGGGGCAAAATAGAAAACTATTAACAAAAATATTTTAACCAGATTTATCCCCGGCGGTTATAGAGCAATTGCTATTGATTTTGTCATTTGCAAGATAAACACATTCTAAATCCTCTCTAGTTATTTTAATTTTAATTCAATGAATTATCAAAATAACTATAATATTTCCAAGTTTATTGCTGCTCAAAATAAATAACTTTTTCAGAAAATAAATTAAATGTTACTTGATTCTTGTGAGGACTCTTCATTGACCTTCTGTTGATCCATTCCAGCAGGTCCAAAATATTGGCACTGTAAAATTAAATTTATCTTTAATGTACGCCCAAAACCTTACACTCAAATGTTTCAATTTCTAGTTCTTTTTTGCTTGAAAAGTAACGGACAAAATAATTTTACTGCTTATAATTTTAGGGTGTTTCGAATACAAGTGAAAAAAAATAAGGATTGAAACAAAACGCTATTATGATAAGCTTGTGGAAAATTTTCGATTCCGTGTAACAAGCTCTTAATGGAGATTAAAAATATAATTAATCAAAAAATAGGAAATAGATACTACATCATAATTTTGACAATATAATGAACAAAATTTAATCATACATACTTAAAAAAAAAGCTAATGTATTCAAGCGGCGACTTTTATCCAACGACAAAGGAATTAATGTAATGTAATTTGCAAACTAAATGTTTCGATGAAAATACACATTTCTATATAAAATAATTGGTACGTACTTGGATTTCATCGCCATCTTCATCTCCCATTGCTATATCCGTTATTACGGGAGTCAAATCACATTTAAACATTCCATTTTGAACATTGAAATCTTGTTTGTTTGCGTGATTTCGATTTCGAATTGATTCATTGCGGTTGCTCGAAAGCTGAAGATCCAGCGACTTTTTAATGCTTTTAATTTGTTCTCCTTCAAAAGGGACTAGATCTGAGTATTGGTTTGTTTGATTGGTAGCAGCCAAAGTTCTTAGTCGCCGAAAAAAATTATTTAATCTGGTTGCCAGTCTAGTAGACCAAGAAAAGCATGTTATCTTTATCCCATTATAATCTTTGTTAACCTGCTGTATCTTCTGATAGGCACAATAGGATCCGATTCCAACGAGCACAACAACTCCACTTGTAACAACTGAAACAAAAAAAAAATTAAGGCTAATTGTTTCGTCTGCTCAGACAGATGTTTTAAAAAAATTATAAAAAAGTAGAGCATTGCTTTAATTCTTTTTATGATATCGGTACTCATTGTGTGAATGAAGACATCAAACCATTAGAATTAATAAATTAGTAAGAATTTAAATTGTAATCCTGGGGACTTATCTTTTCACTACGTAAGTGCTGTTGCTATTTTTAGTTTCAAATTAATGCATTTATAAATATTATCTAATGGTGAAACAAAAGAATCAAAAGAATATATATAGCACTACTTCCTCAAAACGGAATTTTCCACTGAATATACTTAACTGAATGTTTGTTAAAATATTGGGAATTTGTTTAACAGCCCTTTAATATCTACAACATATGTCGAATATTTAATGTATCAAAAGCAATTTTACGTTTGAAATTTTATAAAGTAGGTATTCATAAAATATATCCAGATAAGATCTAGATCCAGAGGCTAAATAGAAATATGGAATTTTTACATAAAATATTTTATGTGGCAAAATAAAAAGTTCCTCCAAAAATAGAACAAACGATTTTTTTTTGAAATTGTTTATACTTGTAATAGTAATACTTCAAGGATGTTTTTGTGGTTAATATATTGATACTCAAGGCCTTCATATTTTATAACTAATTTTTGAGCAATGTACTATACTTCAAATCAAGTTGATAAGTTTTTGGTTCCTTTGGTACGAATGGTATGATATAAAAATAACCTGCAATCTTACAAGCCTTAAAATTTTCTCTTGTCGTAAAACATGACGTTACCAAAATCAAAAAATTTAAAATTATCGCATTTCGAGTATAATTTTACTCGGTTATATTATTTAGGCTAATTTTTCCCCTATACAAAGAGAAAAATTCAATTCATGTTCACTGTGATCGGAGAACTATTAATTAATAATAATATTACAATTTTAATTTCTAGGTACCTAAGCAAAGCATTGAATAAAAGTATGGCATTTAATTACATATGTCTATCATAATTCTCTTTAATTTTTTGCTATTTAATTCTTCTAGTGGCTTTAGACCTGGAAAGACAAGATTGATAGAACTGAATCCCTTCCTTTCTACCATATTTGTCTTTCAAGGTCTAAATTCCTAGGAGATAATACTTTATTTCCAACATTGTAACTTCATTCTGCATTTAGTCAACACGGGGCTATAAATCTTTCTTGTACAGGGTAACATGAGCGTATTAAATTAATTAACATCCAAGGATATTTCTTATTTTATCTGTAGTTCCTAATAGGATCCATTAAGGATAGGAACTTCCTATCCTTAGTGGATAAAAAGCTAGCATGATATTATTTACCACTATCACCCTTTGTTATTTCTTCAAATACAAAATAAATTCCCCATTTTTCACATGAATAACTTGAAAAATTAACTGCTCCATGGGAAAAGGGAATTATTTTACACTTCCAACACACTTTCATTTCATGTATGTGCATGATTGTTTCCCGATGACTTAGTCAATCCTGAACCATAAACAATGTCATTATGAACCAAACTTCGACATCTTCTTGTATGTAACAAATGTATTTTAAAATCATTTCACATCTACATTATTTCGAGAAATTGATAACAAGTAGGTGCATGGAATTGAAACAGCCTTATTTCTCCATAGTTTCTTCCAAAATATATTTTTGAAATTATAGTTTGTAATTACCTGAATAATGAAGCAAAGAAAACACAGTGAAGTTGTTCTCAACTCGGGGAACAACTATCCTTAAAGATGTCAAGGGTGAATGAAAACCGGGTACTTCAACGGTGAAATCGTTGGTCGTTTCACCGAAAAAACTAAGGATCTGAAATAGCAAATAAATTGTATATGTGTCATCATTATTTGCATTGCAATTTTGAATCTTACTGCACAAAATCTCATGATTTTAATTATTGTGGTTACCTACCTCGGGGTTAAAACTAAAAGAAAACATTTCGGACGAATAAACTGATTCAGCGACATGTGTGGGTAGAGCCATACAGTGATTTTCACTTTCACTGTATTTCTAACGAGTTTCAAGGATATTATCACGATTTAAAATACTTTTTGTTTAAAGCAGCTGCCACGAACTTTCCGAGAAATTGCCTACTTAAATAGCCCTGCAAGATTTCACTACTTCTGTAGCCTCCATCCTTTCAGGTAAATCTGTTCAGTCCTAAATGCGCAAAAAAAGTCTATTTTTTAAAATTGATTTGGTTAATACAAATATTTTCAATTTCTTTAAAAACGAGAAACATAATTAAATGATAAAAATTGATTAAAATGTATTATTTGTAAATTCTCTCTAAATTATTAATATTTAGGATTAAATTGTGAATATTATATAAAATGTAGCAGTTGTGTAATATTCAGCAGTTACATACCCATTGCAAATATTATTATTTGGTTAGGAGGAGTTGTTAATGCGTAAGGAAGTGCAGATATACAGGTGAAACTCGAAAGTATGTTTGTTATTCACCTAAGTAAATAATCCACGCAGTTGGAGAGAAGTTGTGGAACTTTCTCCAGCGTTCAATCCTAGCGGTTCATCAAGTGTGTGATTTCCATAGCAGAAGTTGAAATTGAAGAGGATGTCAGAGCTATGAAAGAAAGTGGAGCAACGGAGAAGAACGAGAAAGATGAGTTGGAATCATGGAAATTTGGCAGCACCAAGTCATCCACCTATTTCGACAGCTAATGGCTATGCACCGTACGAAAAGGCTGACAATATTCCGATCAAATAAATACTGTTAGGTACTTGGAATTATGAAAATCTAGTCACTCGGCTATTGCACTCACTACAGGTTACATCTTTTTTGCATACAATTAAATTTATTTAAATCTGTAATTTTAAATGAAATTCATCTGTAAAATGATTTTTATTCACAGTAAAATAAGCTGATTTCCATAATGACAGTCGGTGTTATTCTACGTTACTGACTATTGAATGCTTTCAGGACGGTGCATTTACCAGTTGTTACGGTGGACAACTCTTAATTGGAATTCTTATGCTCACCTACCTCAAAAAACACAATTAAAACAAACTTTCCTGTTAATCAACACTTCTAAGTGGGAGAATTTATTTCTAAAACTAAGAAAAACCATGAGTAAACCAAATGTTGTCTTCGTTTTGGGTGGTCCTGGGGCTGGAAAAGGCACCCAATGTGCAAACATTGTCAAAGTAAATATTTCTGTACTTTTAATTCATTTTGCAGTTTAGTATTTGGTGCATACTAATTGATTCTATTGTAGACCTTTGGTTTTGTTCACCTCTCCGCTGGAGATCTCCTTCGAGAGGAAAGGAATAAACCAGGATCCGAATTTGGAGATTTGATAGAGAAACATATACGAGATGGTACAATTGTTCCAGTGGAAATCACCTGTTCTTTAATTGAAAGAGTAATTCCTCATTAAATGTCATTCGCCATTAGCTTAGTCATCAGTTCCAGCTGTTCTAAATGAAAATTGCTTGTAGGCTATGCAAGAAAGCTCTTCGAATAACTTCCTGATTGACGGATTTCCACGTAATCAAGATAATCTCGATGGATGGGAGAGGCAGATGTCTGAAAAAGTCAATGTGCTTTTTGTCTTATTCTTCGACTGCGACGAAGATGTTTGTGTGCAGCGCTGTCTTCAGCGAGGCCAGGCAGGAAGTGGAAGATCCGACGACAATCCTGAAAGTCTTAAGAAACGGGTCTTTACTTACACAAATGACACAATGCCCATTGTCAACCGATTTCAAGAATTGAACCTTGTCAAAAAGATTGATGCTTCTAAAGCCGCTGATGAGGTGAGTCTAATAATTAGAAGAAGCGTACCTAAAAAGTTAATTATAAACTTAATGTTTGGTTTGATAATCATTTTTAGGTTTTTGAAGCAGTCCGACTACACTTCCAAGCTTAGTCTTATACTTTCATTTTAAAATACTTTGACGCCCTGGCTCCGAGGTATCCGTAATATAAAACGGCGTATACTTTTTATCATATAGATTGATGGATATTAGTAAATAGAGGTTTCCATTGTAACTGAAAACATATGTTTGAGGTTTTAATAACAGTTGAAATAACTGATGGATGATCACACATCACACAATCTTGAGTGAGACACTCACATTCTCTGACTTAAACTGCTTCCAACAAATACAGCTCATTGACTTATCAGAATCATTTCTCTATTCCTATCATTGTTCTTAGTGCGTATGCTGTACGTTTATTGTTTCCTCATCAATTATAGTGTATTAAGCTGTTGTGATAGAAATATATAATCCAATTACCGTATGAAAGTAATAAAAATATACTATACGTCATAATATTCCTACCTTTAGTATACTACAGGAGTTTTTAAACGAAAATAAATTAAATTCCTATGAGTTCCTGGGTGTAAATTATCATGCAGTTATTTCATTGTAGTTAGTTTGGCAACTTTTTCGTCATTGGACACCAACATAGTTTTTGTATTTTACAAACGAAAAACAAAATACTGGATATGCAATTAATTTGAAGCGCCAAATCCTTTGAAGTATTGCGAAAAAATTAAAGTGCGCAACAGTGATTTAATATTAAAGTGATGCTACCTATAGTTAGGCACCTTAAATTTCTAAGCAACACGGACAGCTGATTTCGTAAATGGAAGCATATTCTGTTAATCATTCTGTTCCCACACAACATTGAAGACTTTGTTATAAAATGTCCAGAAACACCCATGCGGTCCAAGTGAACAGACTCATAGAACGAAATGCAATTAAGAGTTAAGAATATAGCTACTTTATTCTGCATAAATTCTGTAAGTGTATATATTTAAAATTCAAAGTAACAAAAACTTTTCTACTTCCAAAACAATTAGGTCTAACACATGAGTTGCCCAACCGAGCTCGACTTGCTAAAAATTGGGATAATTCAGAAGCTCGTAAATTATTTATTTATACTAATGTATTTATTGTACTAGTTTTCATCACAGGATGACACGAGTAAAATGCATGTCATTTATTCTTAACAACTATTAAAACAATAATAATAATTATTATGATCTGTGACTATAACTCTGTAAACACTGGTAACGTTTTGTACTGTATCATTGATGCTGTATGGCTATTAGGCTGCTTACTATGTTAGACTAGTATAAATATTTTCATTAATTAGATCTAAACTCAATAAAATATAATTACTCATTTATGATTTTTCATGTGGCCATCCGGAGTGTATTAGTGCTGCAGCAACACCAACATTTCCATTCGTTTCACGCAGTGCCATTATTCGTAATCGCTCATCCGTTATACCAAAAAATCTAAGTCGAAACAACTCCTGCTGGTATTCGGCTGCTCCATTGCTATTATTCAAAATGTTGCTTGTTACTTGTGATGATGTAGTCACAAAGGCAGGAGCTACATATTGAGATGACTGGAAAACAACAGAATTATTGTTGGAAGATGAGTGGAGCAACGGAGTATATAAACTACCAACATCATTAGATTCTTGCGCGCTTTCCGCTTGCACAGCTTCATTCATAGTTTGATCAGCAAGTTCAAGTGCTGAAACTGGAGGTGACGTTCCTAATTGTAATGACATTAAATTAGCTGCCAATTGCTGTTCTGTAGTAGGACTGATGAAGGTCCCAGCACTAGCACCTCCAATTGATCCATTGTCACTTTCATCCGATTCTTCATCATCTCCTTCAACGATTGAATTTGATCTTGGATGTCCAGCAACAGATTCAAATCTATATTTTTCATTAAGAATCCGCTTTGTTATATAATTCAAGGCTTCAAAAACCCAGGGACGGCACTCCGCCACTATTTTTAAATGATCGAAATTGGACTAACTGAATAATATTGATGGGGTCTGTAGCATAGCCATTCCAATTGAATCATCTTCTAAACCGGGAGCGACGGAAAATATTTTTCAAACTTCTTGCTTTCGGTCATTTTTATGAGATCTGCCTTGAAATTTGCTCTTAAAAAGGCCATCTTTACAGAAACCGCCACCTCAATTATTTTTTCATCAGATACGAAATTTGCCTTTACACCTGGTAGAATTTTTCCCCCCTGCTTTTTGATTACGTTAAAAATTGTTCCGCTTTTCAGATTTTTTTTACACCTTTACCATCACTCAAAATTCTCCCATGGTATAAAATAAGAATATCGTTTACCGATGATAAAGATTTATTCCCTGTCAAAGCAACTTCTTTAATCTTTTTCACACTAATGTCTTGCGAATTCAAAACCACGTTATGCTAAGTCAATCCGTCTTTCCCGTTGAGATACCAGAATTGTATGTCTAAAAATTGAGTTTCATCATTGGAACGAATGTCCATTTCGCTTCCCATCTTCTGCCTTTTAAATCTTTATTTGTATCTGGGATACAAGTGCTTCAGATCTAGGTTTCATTAAAGTTTTTTGCTTCCGTCTCCCAACAGCTATCATTAGCATCCACTTAAATATTTCAAAGGATCATCTTCTTTTCCTCATCTGTTCCTTAATATAAAAAAACATTCAAGTCTTACAATTCCTTATTATTTCATTTTTTGCCTATGTATAATGTTTATCCCTCAGGAGGTACATTTAATGACCGAGAACTGAAATTACAGAATAAAATCAATTTGCAATGCTCTACGTTGAATAATTTTTGAAGTAATTAAATGGTTTTCAGATATACGAGAATATACTTAAATTACTAAGACTTGAGATTCCTTAAGGGAATGCTGTGTTGTTGTGTGGCAAAAAATAGTCCAATATATAATGGATTACATAGACATATAGATAAACAAATGGGGATCCAAACCAAAAAA
>JAAAYG020068904.1:0-11658 GCA_009936455.2 Tomocerus minor
TGTCCTGAAGAAGACGATCGGGATCGTCGAAAGCTTGACAATTTTAAATAAATGTATTTAAAAATATAATGTATTCCACGAGACTCTTAAGTTCTAATTCTACAAATAAAAGCTAATTGACACAAACAATTTTGGACAGACCAAATTACATAGGATGGTAGGTAACTTCGTTAACGTACCTAGTAAATTAATTACATACGTAGGTGGGTAATTAATTGGGGACTGTTGATGCGCTTATCCCAAAATGGCTGGTTTTTTCCCCAGAATGGGTTTCCAAATATTTAAGCACGCTTAGTTAAGATTTTTTTAGTTTTCGGCATTATTCCAAATTATTGAATCGAATGTCAATATTTACGTTTGAATATCTCCCGCTGGAAAGGATACCTACCTACTTATTAACTTTAAGCGATAGTAAGATCAAATAAATGTATTTGAGACCCGCGGTTTATTAGAGACCCGCGGTTTATTTACAAAATTGCCGACGACCCCCGCGGTTTAAAAGGGGCCCGCGGACTAATAGAAGCCCGCGGTTTAATAGAGAAAATACGGTATAAATCACTTTCTGCGTAAATTCTGTGACGGTAAATACCGTACAATAAATAATTGTTCTTCTTTCACAAAAGTATTACCTCAATTTCACTTTTAAAAGGTGTAGAAAAAAATTTGCGTAAAGGAAAACTTTAGTGGTCGTGAAATGTAGAAAATAAACTATGCTATTATCATGTTTCAGTGTTTAGAACAGAAACGCCAGTACTGTGAACGTGACAAAGTGAGAATGTAAAGTTTCAATTTCCTTAATCTGTAATCCACTTTCGGTGCAAGTATTCATGTAACTATGTATATCTGTAGTGTATCTAGCGTTGATACAAGTGAGTTCATATTAAATCTGGATTAATTGATTGCGATTGTTTTAAAAAAGATGTTGGTCCTCATGACGAGATCGTTCTGTCTGATAGTACAACTAAAATCTGCTACTGTACGATGTAACAATGTTAATGCTACTAGGTAGGATGCTGTTTGTACTCTGTACTTTCACAAATAAAATATTATTCCAGTACAACCAGTGGGCATTTAATTCCAAGTGAATACGCTGGGATGCATTTTTATAGTCCCCATCCGCCATTTATTTTCACTTTCCCTTTATAGTGTGCATTGAGGTAAACAATTGTGTCTATGTGAGAGCATTGTATGGATACTTTTGTACTTTCCAAGATAGAATTCACATGTTTTGTGTACTTTACTCTCATTCCATCTTGTGCACGCTACAATGACCCCACCAAAGTGGATCTGCCTGTAAATTGACAAAAAACGTTGCTGGGAAAGAACATCAAACTTCTGTGGCGAATGTCGTTTGTGGCAACCATAGCCACTTGTAAGCTCATCAAGAAGAGAAGACGTTGGCAGAACAGCAGGACAGCATATAAGTTGATAAGATAGATCCTTGTTGGACAATTTATGTAATGCAATTTGATACTGAGTGAGTGAGCAATGTTCTGACGTACTTTGTGAAGATAGAAAGTATATGAAATCAACGTCCATTCCTTTGCCCCACATTGTATATGCAGTAGATATAATAAAATAACGTTCTGTCTAAAAGGAACCAGCTGACAGCCAGGAGGAAGTTGACAAAAACGATTGGACTCTTATTGTCCACCCGCAAGATCAACAACGTCCTCAGACTTCTCTATTCATCCCAAAAGTTAATCGACTTGGGTATTTACTTAGTTTCTCCATTTTCCCGTACCTACGTTTGTTTGTAACTACGTACTTCCTCCTTTCTCTACACTCTTATAGCCTTGCAATCAATTTAAGTTACTCAACTTCAATATCTGTTTCACTTCTTCCTCTGTACAGTCTGCTGTGAAACGACATCTGCCTCTATATTGAATTTCAAAGCGCTTGACCAAAATACGGAGCCTTTTTATTACCCAACGGAACTCTACGAACACTAATGAATGAATAATGTCTGTAATAAGTATTCTCATTAACCAGCTTAATATTGCTCAACAGATACAGACAGTCGGAGGAGTCTTAAATAACTTTTTAGTTGATACTAATTAATTCCCTAATATATATTGGTTCAATATTCTTATCCACACTAAAGATTTACGACTAATTTGTCCAATTTTCATATAGTGAATGCTGAAAATGTGCAGTTTATCCTAGCAATATCACATGTATTTACGCTTACAGAGTGTAGATCAAAAAGGTATAATTACTAAATACAGTAAATTTAGTTACATAAGTCTCACAACTATAAATAAGCAATATCCATCATAACATAACATCAATAGTTAATCCATTAATCCTTTCAAAAGCCGCCATCATTTTAATGACCTTACGTAAATGTAAGATTGAGATTAAAATCCATTCAATATTGAAGAGAAAAATGAATTGTGCTGAAATGCCTGTGTGTTACTGAGAATGTTTCATAAATATTAGCTATGTACTAGGAATGTCAACAGCAGGAGGGTGAAGTAGATTGAAGTACAGAAGATTAAGCTAACAAAGTTGGTCGTATGTACAATTTCTGGGTAAAAGTCAAGAATTCGCAATGACAAAACAAAGTTGGCACATAAGCAAGGTATAATTTAAGGTTTTTTCCTGGGAACTGTAGCAGTAAGGATATACAAAATTCATTTTGTATGAAGCATCTTTTAGAGTAGAGTGAAATGAACGTGCCACCTGTGTAGCTTCTTATATTGACGCATGCATGGTTTTCATGTCAGGGAACTACGTATGAATGTACTACTTGTATCTTGCTATATAAATGTAGAGGGGAAATAGGGTCCTTAGATAAGCACTTATTATAGGAGGGAGTTAGTAGCCATGTTATATTATGTCTGTCTGACCAGCAGCAGAGAAGTTGCTTTAAAGGAGAAAGTCCTCCGGAAGTTGAGACCTGAGAACACATTCCATAAACTCAAGTGTTTTCATTCATAATGCAAGAATACCATACTACAAACGATAAACTTTACAACTGACTCTCTAGTGGGAAGCATGAAGGTAGTTGTTAAAACATTTCTGTCTATCAAACATTGCGGAAAACGATAGAGGAAAAGCGAAATAAGTAAAAACATGGTTACCTTATACACATTGTGTGTTGTAACTACTCAAAGAAGTAGTACTTAAATATCTTTCACTGCAGCCTGGACGAAAACAGACTGACATGCAAATTGAATGACTTTCACTGGTTGAGTTCTCTCAAATAAAATACATAAACAGAACATAACCAGGCCACAAAAATTCTTTCCTAGAGCGTAGTGTCTTAGGTAGTAGTCTGCATCTCTTTTCTCCCTAGTTTTTTTCCATTTTGCTACAAACAGCTATGCAATGACTTCCGAACTAAGCTCTCATTTAAAATTTTGACGTTGGCATTAGCCTACAATAGAACTTTAGCGAAGAAGACATAATATTAGTGGTCCTATAATCTTAAGCCATAGTCAGCAAGCACCTTCTTAGATATACTTAGATAGCCCAAAACAAGACAGTCATATAGGAAGCCCTACTCACAAAAGATGTTTGAACAACTTGCAAAGTAGGGGAACTTAATAATAATATCAATCTAAACCCAAAGTTAAGCCTATTTACTATGCTCAAAACATTGTGCTCCAAAGACGATTATTGCAAATGAATTCCAGGCATTACAGCCATATAATTATTCGCAGATTTAATTGACATTTAATAGACATCAGTAAAATCCAAACTTAACTACATACAATGTTACATACATATTTATGCATCATTTATACAGTCCAACAGCTGAGAGAAAATTAAATATTACTCATTATTACTCTTATAACTGCGAGCTACTTTAATTACCACAATTTACTCCCACTCCCACATGAAACATACCAGGCATAAATGTCGGTATGCATAATTATTACAACAGAATTGTACAATGTATATCTACATTTGTAGGCGGCTAAAATGAAACAGCAGCTGGTAACCCGAGGCCCAAGGGCATTCTATTTCTTCATTTTGAATGTAGCTACCTAAAGTACCTTATTGTATTATAAATAAATCTTAACTATAGATGTAGTTTCACTAGGGTTTAATTATGTTTGATACCCCCATTACAGTTAGGAATATAATAAACGCCTTTATTATAATTATTTTGCAGATCAAAGGGTTATTGATTGCAAGACAAAATCATGGGCATGACGGCATATACGCACTAAAAGTTGTCACTAAAAACACTGCCGTATATAACAGATTAATAGAAACGAAAGGATGAAAAATTGAAAAATTGTCGCTTAATATAAAATGGCAGGTGACAGTCTGACAATTGCGGCAAGGACAACGTAGGATAACCACCTACCAATATGAAGAGAGCACAAAAGCTGCAAATGATGTGATGTACATACGTGAGGTTGTTTAGTTTAGCTTCTACAAACTTTTTCAACTTAGAACTTTTTATGATACTGTTCAGTTGACTTTCGCCAAGTTTGAGGCATTTACTCCATAGTATAGTGAATTGAAAACATACTAACACTATCTACATTTGTGAAAGGAGACATCCTCCTCAGATTCACAGTCGAAAATGTCTATTACAACGATACTGCGTAGATGAAAGCTTAAATCTGCACATTATAAACTGCTCACTTTTAGCATGGGTTGACTTTACATTAATACATGCTCTGCTGGTTGATGATGCCAAGTTCTTTCATGTCTTTGTCACCCTGTCATCTTTGCATACTTAACTTTAGAGGATAACTCTAGTTTCATAACTTCGTCTCACTCGGTCACTAGTAGTCCTTCTTCTTAATGCCCTTTCTCATAATGTTAGGTAGTGTGAGCTGAGTGGAGAAATAGCAGAAAATATTATCTATAATTCCACAGTGAGAAGCAAACTAATGGTTGAAGTTTCTGTAAATAGTGTCACATACAAATAAAGGTGAACATCACATCAAAGTCAAAGGCTCACCACCAACATAATTATACTGCTGTTCTGATAGAACTACATATCTTACTACATGATATTTTGCTTCTGTAATGTTAGTTTATAATCGTTAGAAACATGGTCATAATGCATCACAATGCATGTCAAAAACTATACTCGTACAACGTTAGAAAGCTAAAAAATTATATGTCTGCTACATGACATGGGGCAAAAGAGAAGAAAGCCTAACACAATAAGTAACAAGTAGCGAGGATGTGGGTCACTTTTCGCCGAAGTAAACCATTTTAGTTTCTAGACACTCCATTCCGTCCCTTAATAACCACTTACAGCACATATACACACTAAATACGAAGAAGCAATAATGCTAGAAGCTCCAGCCACGCTTCTAAAGGTTGACATTTGTGAAAGCACTCAACACTCCCTCTAATCAACACATCTTGATTGACATCATCTTACAAACCTAAAGACCATTTCCTAACTCAATATTTAATAATATTTTCTACTAAACTACCATGCAGCTACCTACTGCAGCCAGCAGCTCTGGTTTTCTATGAAACATTAACACCATCCAAGGTCTAGTAGCATTATTTGATAGCACAACAACTAAATAACACATCTAGTCTTAGAACAGAGTCTAGACCTAGACTCAAATATACAGGGTCATACGTTAAAAGCTCAACCTAGAATACAACATACAATCAAAATAAATGTTTAGTCAGTTACAGCCATTTCTGCAGTTATAGAACAAAAAGTAGTACATAACTGTATGCAGACATAGATTCTTAGAATTTTAGTCTCATTTACATCTGCCATTATTAAAATGTTATACAGATAATAATGGAAGAATATCGCCGATTACCGATATACATAATTAATATTTGTACTAAATAATTTGGCGCACCAGTAAACTTGAGTTGACACCAAACAAACGGTCACGTAAAAAGTGACGTACAATGAAATACTACGATTTACTAGGCAATTAATCAACTTTGAATTCAATTTGCATTTTTTCCACTAAAAGCTTAGTGGTTGAAACTAATTTACTATAATAGTACTACCTGACCAGCGTCAGGCATTAATCGATCAGTAATATTATGGTATTCACCGAAGGTGCAGTAGGAGTATAATATTAAAATTTAATAAGCAATGGACTTTGAGTCTAGTAGCATGAAGTGGACATAGCTCACTCTGGCTGGCACCTGCATGAAAAATTAAAGCTAAACCGCACAGTCGACAAAGTGCAAGCCAATTGTAGATAAATAATGTCATAAGTAAATACTAACAAGTATGGGGGCTATGTGCATAGCATATGTGTTTCTGTCCTGTTTGCCAAACAAATTGCTGTTATTTCCAGTTAAACGATTTTGCATGTGCAAAAGAGGATACATTGCACAAATTGAATTGATAGACAGACGTTGCAGTTGTAATAAATAATTAAAAGCTCGATTGGCTCGGCTGACTAGTTAAAAATATTTTCCTCGTTTCTGAACCATGCCGACACACCCTAACTAACATCATACCTATTGGTAAACAATGAATGAAAACACTGATAAAATTAGGTTAATTTCAGAGTCTACCCTTTCAGTGAGTGGACATCAATTATTTGCCTTTAAGTGGATTACGTCTTCGGACACCTACATTTAAACTGTAATTGAAAGTAATAATTGCAATAAAATTTTCTTACCTATAAATTGGCATGTCTCCCAGGTCTTTGTACCATAAGACAAGAATAGTTGAATCCGTGTGAATAGGTGGCAAAATATCGCAGGGTAGTAGGGCTTTTTTATGGGCCACGGTCTGCACATCGATTACTGGACCTGATATCATCAATCAGAAACATCTTTAGTCATAAACATTTTTCATTTTTATATTACATTACCTACACACACGTAGGCAATATAGAAAGATCCAATATACCTACCTAGGTATAACTTAGGGAAGCTTTTCATGTACCACAAGAAGCAGTGTATATACTCGTTTGATAAAAAGCTATTGGATACTACTGCTTATACATGACTATATTAAATGTATATGCGTAACGTAAACCAGACCAAAACTAATACTTCCAAGGGCCTAAAAGTTTGAAAGCTACTTTTGTATACATAATGTGCATACAACAAACTGATCGTTCGTGAGTTTTGTAGCTAAATCCTTTCAAAGTATTCCGGAGCATAACGTAAAGAGGGAGAAGAGGTGGGTATTCACATCCTTCCTGATGTTACCAGATATATTTCCATCGTTTGTGAGTCTTTGTGAATCCTTCTTTTCTAGAGGATCTTATACAATTGCTTGCATATGAACTAAACTGTTTCCTTTCTCTTTTCATCTATTATGCTGCCTTTCTTTCTCATCACAACGGCAAAAGGAAGCCATCGCATCCGAGTAACGTACCCAACCGTATATATGTGTATATATAGCACTTATTCATATATTATTATGATAGTCAAACATACTAAAGTCCCACCTTGACAATAATAGTAGGCCTCTTTCAACCTACAAGACGTTGATGGAATTGAAAATACCTTTTTAGATTTTCGACTACGTACGTTTAAGGTTTAGAGGGATCGTATGTCTTGCAGTCAATCAATATAGAACCTCAGGACTTCTTTTTCACCAAAAGTTCACCATTTTTAGAAGTGAATTTACTACTAGGACATCACTTAACCAATAAAAATAACTTGCTACTAGCAATGAATGAGCGGGTGACATTGACGCTCATACAATCACTAGTTTATCATGAAAAGACCGTTAATCTTTCGAAATATTTTTATGCCAGCCCACGATTCTTGTGCCTCTCTTTAAGTGTTGGATTGTCAAGAATTAGACTGATCGGATTAAACTGTCCAAATGAATTTCCAGAATTTTTAGCAGCAAGATAAAATTATTTCGGATAAGTATGTGCATTACCTACCTAAGTGCTCTTACATTTACTTATTTATAATGATTTCATATTCCCGTTCTTAGAGCAAATCCTTAAATAACTAAACCACAAAACATAGTCTAAGCCACAAGCTCTAGGCTACAAGAGGCGATAGAATTAGAATTCCATTAATGCTTTTACTGCATTCGTGTCAAGTACAAGTGGGAATCTAAATGGGCTCCTATGTCATTGGAATGCACTTAAACAAATGTCACTTTACTTCCAGAAAATGCATTTTCCCTTCCCTTCTTTATCTTAATGTACACTTACTTATTGTTGGCCTTAATAACACAAGTGAATTCAACACTACATAAACTGCTGCATACTCTCTTGCAGTGAAATGTCAGGTTGCGTTGGGGAGCAGATATAAAATGGGAAGAAATTAGTTTTGAGGAGGCAAACTAGTACACATACCTCTCTCTACTTCTCTACATATAACAATATAATCGCTTTTAAAAAATTATTAATCCAAAAGTTAGAAGTGTACAGTGTGCAGTGTACTGCAGAAAAGCAGCATTTATGTTGCTTTTATTTGTTATGTAATAATTAAAATGCCAGGCAAATCAATGACTACATTGAGGATAATAAAATAAATATAACCAAGTATACTATCGTACTACATAAATGATAATAATTCCATTACGATGCAGGGATATTTGGGCTATTAATGCATTATAGCGTTAGAATTCATTTCCCATTTGTGTACAGTTACATAAATGACAGTGAATTACAGTCACAAGAGACTCTAGAAAGAGATTCTATGTAAGAAATGTAAAACCGTTTTGACTTTTACTCTGCTCAGAATACAAAATAACGCTTAAATTTGAAGCAGAGAGCTAACTAAACGACAAAACATCAAGCAGCATCACCATTCAAACACTCCTACACCTATTTACACACTTGAAGTGCTCTGAAAGGGTAGTAAAGAAAGAAATATATTTTTATGAATGTCATCCCCACTTTGCACAGCGTTATTTGCAGCCAAGTAATGTTAAACAAAGCCAAGTGCATTCAAAGAAGCTACAATTCTGTATTGCCCTTACTAACTATTCCAGCGAGTTTTTTCCTTCACTTTTCATCTTTAATCATAGAGAGTTACTTAGAATCCTTTCGGTTAGAGTTGAGATATGAGGAAGTTGACTGGTGCACGTGCACAGGTTGACGGTACTATGTCTTCTTCAACTTTACCAAAGATATCCATAGGCAGTTCATAATAGTAGAAGCATTTATACAACCATATGTATATCTGCGTAAATATAGCTCTTCAGACATAAATTATAACAAATAGTCTAGCTATTTTACAATTCTTTGCTCTACGTCGGATATTATGGAAGCATCCCATAGAAAAATATATTAAGTTTGTTTTAATATGCAAGGCACATCCTCTTTGCACAACAAGAAACACTGCCACAGAAAATCTTGACTTTACCTTCAACAGTATACAGAGTAGACATAGAAATGGAGAGTAACTTCCTACCACTTCTCATTCAAATAAATTGCTGCTAGAATGACATCAAATGAACAGTTCTATTCTCTTACTTGACTATTTATGTACGTTGCGAGCAAGAAAAATTGAAGACAAAAATAAACCTTTTATTTATTTAACTACACTTTGTCACACAATGACCAAATTACACTTAACTATACACGCATATCTAAATATTTTTTTAAAATTATTAAAATTAGTGTCTACCTACAATTATGGGGCATATGTGTCTATTCTTATATTTTTAAATTGAGCTTGTGAAAAGATAGGGCGTTTCCCTGTCGGAAATGTCTAGCTGTCCTCAGCAGTTTCCCATTTAAATACGTCAGCTTCAGTTAGGAGGAGGAAATAAGTACACGTTACTGTATTATACTACACACCACTACTTCTATACTAGAAAAAACTTGTGACAAAAAATGGTTCATTATGTTACATGTCCCTTTTTTAAATCTTAACAACTAAAGAAGGGTACGTTAACCTATTTACCCATCCAAACCCCTCCCCCCCTAGACCATAAATAAAAGTTGGACATTTCTTGATGTAAAAGTATATATATAGACATGACACACCAATCAACAGAAAGCTGACACTTTAAATTTTCCTAGATAATTTTTATCCATTTGACTCAACTAGCACATAACAATCGTCACTTTCGATTCGACCAATGCATCAATCATACTCAGTAATTATTCATATGCTCCAAGAGGTACGTAATTAAAACTTATTTTTTAACATAACAAAATATAAGGTAGAAGGTAGAATTGCATCTGATCCTGCATCCTGTAGGAAATAGCTGTACTGATTGTATTGGATTGGTAACTTTTCGGCACTTTTCTACTTTTTTCTGTGATGATAGGGTTGCGAAAGCGTACTAAATGAAATTGAAAAAGAAGGGGACGTCAGCCAACGTCACAAAGGCCAATAATTTAGTTTGTTGAGAAGTACGTACTCCATGTCGGTTGGCAAGAAGGTAGTTATCCTTTGAGCATTTTGCACGTTAAGTAAAGAAACAGAGATAGACAGCAAGTCATAAAAATTCAACGCTCCCTTGAACAAAGTTAGTCGACTGGGATGAGTTAAAGTTAAAATCAAGTCAAGTTACGTTGCTTATACGACATATATACATTCAGCACAGTGTAATATTAGTCCGTACCTTCAAATACACTCTTTAAGTAAAGAAACAAGTCGCTAAGCAAGCAGTCAAGTCCACAGAAAGAAATCTCTGCAGAACTAAAGTGGAGATGAGTCTAGTTTTCTCATCGTAGTCCACTAATAAAGTCATTCTCTCACGATGATTCCAAAGAAAAACTTCATTCCATTTTTGTCTTAATTTCGCGCTTGCATGAGTCGACAAAATGTGTTTTCTTTCCTTCTTTCTATTCCAAACACTTCTCATATTTAAACTCGTGCTCCCAAATATACTGCGCACAACTCTTTGAAACTGCATATATAGAAAATGGCTCATACCTTATTAATTGCAACATAGCATACACTAGACGAGATAGAGATGTTATTATTTATATGTGGTGTTGGTATATCTGCACCACACATCTAAAACGCAGTAAAAGTAATAACTACTACAAACTTTGTAGAGGCTGATATTCACATATTCTCATTTTATCTTGATATAAATCTTTTGACAACGTAGCTCATTGCAGCTGTCCATTCAACTGTGCAGTTAATAATGAATGATGTAAGGATACATAAATAACTCTGTAAATTGTGTCACACTACACTATAAGGTAACACTTATAGGTTGAGGAAATAAATACTTTCAAATATTGCAGTACATTTTGTATCGTCCTATCATTAATGGAAGGTATTATTGCAATTTGCAATATAACACCAATAATCATGGGAGAACTTAGGATGTTTATTCATGAAATAAGGTGTTTCCATTTTCTCACATCTGAATGGCTTAGTAATAATAACTAATAGCACGTTTTAACTTTCATCTGTTCAAACAATTAACTACGACTAAGAGAAGTAAGCCAAAAATTCTATGTACCAGATACACAGCACAAAGTATATAGGAATATCAAAGTTGCATCTAAATAAATATATTGTGATCTATTTATTAGAAAACAAGTACCTATGAAACAAAAAGCTGCTAATTCTATTTTTTGTATCTATTTTATATACAATATTATTGTTGCAGCGCGCTGTAGGGATTTTGTTATATTCAGAGATAATTACCATATTATAAAATACAGATATAAATTCCTAGAAAGAATTTCGTAATTTTATTCTGTCTTGGAATGTAGTTGTGCACTTGTACACGGTTCAACCACTTAACATTGAGTTTTAGGAATAGTTTATTATACTATTGCATATATTTTATAGCATGAT
>JAAAYG020068904.1:15274-39643 GCA_009936455.2 Tomocerus minor
GCTCTTTTAATATTTTGTACGTCCAGCCATTCCAACCGGAATAAAGAGTTTATTACTAACTCTATTATACCATAGAACATCAAAACGATACGATTCCACTATTTCAAAACCACTTGGCAAAGTTCACTGCTCTCATACTACAAGAAATTTCTAATTAAGAGTGCGCTAATTGCACTGAAGAGAAAATAAAAACTTTACACAGCTAAATAAATACTGTCAATTCGAAAATCACAACGACGCATTTTACTTGGGCCGCCGTGCCATAGTTTTCAGTTTCAGGCAATTTTCAATTCATAGCTTGTAAAACTATCAGTAGACAATAAACTGCGTTGCGGGAACATTCAAGTAGTAGTAGACGTATTGAATAATTTCACTCACTTCCAAGAGCAAGTTTGCATGGAAAACGAAGACACGCACATAAAACTTCATGATATTATTATGTTAATAAATGTGAACTGCTGCGCTGCAGTATTGTTGAAATTGATAAAAGAGGAAAATGGGAACAAAGAAAAATAAGTAGTTGTTTACCGTGAAAAGTAGTAGTAAGAGCAAGAAGTTAAGTTTGTGATCGAGTTTTTGTGGTGCGAATTAAAATTTCTTTTGTCTTTGATGAGGTGAGAGAGGGATGTCGGAGCAGATGTTCTACATGATGTAAATAGACACGGAACGATGAATGGGAAGTGACAGTTACATTTTGACATGTATTCATTACACTGAGAGCAAGTAACGCCTCCACCTTCTGCTCCGTCAAAAGTTGTGCGCCATTTCACCTGAGCGACTAAATATAATGTACAAGAAGGCAGAGAAGGGGAAAAGTCTTTCTCAGCCTATTTGCTTTGTTTTAAATCATTGAGCTAATTCTTTCTGGTTTCTTTGACGGTCGTTCGGTGTGTTTGAAAGAGAAGTTACAGTAAAGTTGTGCAAAATGCAGATCTATTAGGTCGTTGAATAATATTAGAGGCAATAGGTAGAGGCACAATGCCTTTCCTTCCACTCTCTTAAACCCAGCTTGTCATTGAAAATTGGAATCTAAAATTATGGAAATCAACGAAGCAAAGTTGAAGACATAACCAACAGAACTCGCGGAACTTTATGGCACATAGAAAAGGAGCGGAAAGGTTTCGTCGGCTATAATAATGTATAGACGTGTGCTCATGTTCATATTCCCCTGCCATCGCATTAGACAACATTATATTTCACTTTTAGCTCAGATCGGTATACATTTCACTCATTTTCTATTTGATATACTATGAAGTGAGTAAAATACCCTATAATATATTATGTGCCTCCTCTTAAGTATATATAGTCAGTCCACTCATTCATACTATTATGTACGACAGTTGAATTCACAAAAGAATAAATTCGCATATTGCAGATGACGCCATGGCAGGGAAGCCAAAGGAGGAAAGGCCCTTCTAGACTTACATGGAAGAGGAGAAGCTCTTTTGCAATGCAAATCCTGTCGTTCCTCCTTACCACTTTTACTAGTACAAGTCCTGTCTGCCTTGCTGCCACTGTTTCATAGTTACCACATTGCCAGTCCGCCGAAGAAGAACCCAGAACTCCTTTTCGGATTACAATAGCGTGTGAAGGAAAACCAACAGATCTGATCCACCAACAAACCCAAGTTACCTTCTTCATTTTAAAAATTCATTTCCCTACGTAAATTTTCGACGACCTATCAAACCATTGCATAATCTAAGCTTTCGTTTTGGTGCACAAACTCTCATATCTATTGAAATCCTTCACATATATACATACCTACGTATAAAATATATGTTTAACAGATAGAGATAAAGAGGTACGATCATGAGAGCAGAGCCTTTTCATGGATTACAGAAATAATTTCCTTTGCTCTCCCGACTTTATAATACGTAGATATTCGAGCCTTTTAAAAATTGAGCACACTTCGGTTCATGGCCAACTCAAAACAAAATGATAACGTATTCAAGTCTTTGCATTTTGCATATCTCATAATATTATTACAGCTGGTTCATAAAATAACTCCGTAGCATAGCAGCTTTTCCTTAGTAAAAAGGTTACGATCAAAAAGGTTCTCTCTCCTGCTTCCTTGACATGGATTACGTCTAGTATTTATGAATGTACATATGTACATAGCTCTACGTGTGTGTCTATATTATACGTTTGTATATGCCTTCAATCCTCACTCGTAGTTTAACTAAGAAGGAAACCGACAAACAATTTTCATGTTTTTCTCTCTTCCGAAATAACTTACATGCAGTCGAGCTCAGAGCAACCACGATACAATATCTCATTTGCTTTTCAAAAACGTTTCCGCTTGCCTTTTCATTTTGTTTCCTTCCTACCAAAATTCTCACTCATGTTCAGACTGAACTTTACAGTTTAAGACCGGCTACTCGACATATATTACGATTAAGAAAGCAACGGCTCTATTAATAACGAAATTACCAAAGCCCGTGCCCCGGAGCTCATTCTATAAAGCACAATTGACTCAACTTGACTTTCTCTTGAAAGAATGAGCACGCACACAGAGGGAACATAACTCTTTTTGGCTAATAGTTTGCCTACCCGGCAGCAGCCGAGTCGACGAGACTATTGGCCCTAGTACGTACTTATTGTTAAAACAAAGCCACTCACTCACTCAGACTAAAAACCAAGTCAAAGTCAAGTTGGAGCCAATCTTATGCAAAATGTAGGCAAGTGTTATTGATCCAGTAGACCAGGTTTTATGTCCTTCTTTTCATAAACATTTTAAAGGTAAACGAAACCAATAGCTCTCAGTTGCTATTAGTCGTTGCAACTTTAGAAGTCTCCCTTCCTTTTCCCTCACTTCACCTTTCAGCATTTAATGTCCTTCCTTTCTCCATTGTTTACGACTTTAATATTTCACTTTCCTTTCCGTCCCAAATTTCTATATCAAAATATTACAGCCTTCTCAATTCAAATTTCACCAATACCAACATGTTACATCGTTAAGTTGTGTAGGTAGGTACTAGTATGTGTTCCTGTTTGTCGTCGTAGCAGAGTATAAAGACATTAGGAGGGCATTCAAACTGAGAGCTAAGTGTTGGAGTCAATTAAATAAAATCAGGATGTTTAGCTGCCAAATATTTTCAAGCCCTCTAATTCTTTTATGCTGTTTCAGCTTCACTTTCTATTGTCAGATTTCATCAAAAATCATAAATATTAGCATACTGATCATGGCCTTTGAAAACTATGCGTGGTGTGTGTATAATTTATGATGGTTCATTGGCACGAGGAATAGTAAACACATTAATTAACCCCCTTTTCCATTAAAAATTTTTGATGCGTAAAAGCAACTTGATGAGATTAAATTTATAAATTTTGTAACAGTCATTGTCCGAGCTATGTTACTATATGACGACAGCTTCAATCATATCCCAAACGAACAAGCCATGAATTAATCCACCTAATTTTACATTTACATTCCATAATTATATCGCATTTGCAACTTTTTCCCGAAATTGAAACAAGACAGCAAGCTACTAATACTGATGAAAATTGGTAGGGTACAATAATTTTTGTGTTGAATACTTTGCACAATGTATGTGCTCATTGTCAATGATAGTGTCACCTGGGGACATTTTCCTATTAAAAATTCGGATGGTATTATCAAATTGAAAATCAGCAAAATCCTATAGTGAAACTGTATGCAAAGATTTCGATTGGGTTATTGCAACACAAAGGAAAAATCAATTTCCCTGAACACATAATATGCAAAATACATGTTGCAACTTTCTAAGATGTTGTATAATTCCTTTATGTTGAACGTCTATATGTATACGTACGGAGCAGAAAAACCTTCGAGAATACAAACAAAAATAATAATAATTTCATTTCCCTTTCGTATTCAAGATACGAGAGTACTTTGTTGGTGAACGTGAATGTTGTTGGCCATGGGCATTCAATGTCAAAGTCGCTGGTAAAGAATTCCCTCGAATTTCTCGTGAGCATTGAAGAGTTTTTTATAAGTAGAAAGGCACTACTCCGTGAAGATCCATAACTTTGAAGAAGGAAGGAAATGTATTTGGTAATGGGCTATGGTCACCAGAGAGAAAGTATATTAGGCATGCTGTTTTGATAATAAAAGCTACGAAATGCAGAATGCAGAAGACGGAGAAAGAGTCAACAACCACTGTGTTAGGTAAGTTGACTTTTGACTGCTTAGGAAATCTATTCACTGGAGAAAACCCAGATATTCATCAGAGTTTTATGATACGCAACGCACACTAGACATTGTCTACCTGATAGTATAGCTTTCTTCACCTTTATATCTATCTTCTATATGTGTAGGCATGATAGAAACATATTTGTGCGTTTCTGAATTCCTTAGATGTAAGAAATGTGGGGAATGGAAAGGTTTGCTTATGTACTATAAGAAAAAGAATAGGAGGGTTTATTGTGACCAACAAACTCTCGTTTCTTTCTTGGATGGCTACACATTCTTGACTTCTATCTGTGTATTTTAGATACAAGACAAGGACCCACATTCAACTCCTGCGGTTCAGTTATTCATGAAAATCCTGTACATAAAGTAGAATCAGAATCTACTTCCACGGAAAGATCTTGCTTAGTTGAAAACAGGATTTCTGTTCCGCCCTCGCTTACACTGCGTAATAGAATGTGTTCCATATAATGTAGTGCCCTATCAGATAGGTATCTATTTATAGGTAGCATCTAGGAAGATAATACAAGTGAGATACGCGGGTAGGTAGCCAAGGGTTTGTGTGCACTCCCATTGTCGGTTGACTTCACTTGTCCTTTCTTTACGCCTTACTTTACGGATTTAGCTATGTATATATTGTCTGCTTTCACTTTCCCTCTAAGATCAAAGTAGATTGAGACTTGTTATGTCTGCAGGACTTATTGTTGGGAGGTCAGAAGCTTTTTCCCTTTTCCACTCAGGTCAGTTTGAGTTCCCAGGAGTATTACTTCTCTGGCCTCTATTTGTATTCCAAAGTCAGCTTACATAGAATCTCCTCTTTAACAATCTCGGTAGAGACTAGACTTAGTTTCAACGTACATCTTCAGTTATGCTACACTGGTAATTTCAACTTTCGCCTAAAAAATACGACTCTTCTCCCATGTACCCTTTTCTAGGTCATAAAATCCATTCGTCTATATAGAGTTTCGGAAAAAGAAGAAGCTTGTCAGTTAGCATCTCTTCCGTTTGAATTCAGTAGATACACAGTATATGTACATATGAGAGAGAGAGAGCTTCGTCGGAAACAAAACAATTTTTAGTAGACTGTTAGTAAACATATCATGAAACTGCACAGATAACACTGAACAGACTGTAATAAACAATGCAAACAGATATAGATTACAAATTCTAGAAACGAATAAATATCCCAAGTCTTAAATAAAACATATTAATCATTTATGCACTGTACGAGACTACCAGCGCTACATGCTATTACATTATACCTATAGACACCCCCATCAGCCCTACGTACACGAGGGGCAATAAATAAAATATGTAGCTACTGATATAAAATTGAGTTTCTAAGAACCCGTGCTGCAACTTACAACATTTTACATTTCTTTGCACTGTGTAATAATCCCGGTCGTTAAGTTCAACGCGCTTTGTCTGTACTTCCACTCATTACTATTAGCACTAGTAGTCATGTCCATCTTCGACGGGGGAACAGATTTTTATTATTGTATGTTAAGTCTCCAACTTAAACCTTTAATCGGTAACCCAATTCTGGGTTACCGATTGGGACTGTCGCGCAAACATTCAAATGCGAAAGCCATGCATATTGTTGATCCAACGGGCCAAAAACTTGAGGCTAAGAAGTCAAACAGACATAAATTATTCAGAAGTTGCGCAGTTATAATAGGTTTAAAAAAAATTGTCAAACATCAATCTACAATCAGTGCAGTGGTTTCAATGTTACATGAATAAGACGGTAGCGGAAGGCAAGACAATCAAATAGACCTTTTTTGACTAATGAAGATTTGAGTTTTGATAATTTCAATACATGATTGATCACTAGAAGTCGAAATTCGAGTGCAAAGACATTTTTCCAATGAAGTTGGGCAGTTATGTTTGAAGTACACCATCTACCTAAGATCAGTGATTTCCATTGCAGTAGTTACATGACGTAACACGGACAGGCAGAGCTCGTTGGAGTTTATAATGTTAATTTTGTAGGAAGGCGAAAAGGGAAGGAAAGCTGAAGCGTCAGGGTCATTCGTATCATAATAAATTGATTTTTACATGAAGAGACGACAATGAGAATGAAAAATTATTTATGTGAGTCCTGAAGACCATAACTCATTGTTTACTGTGTGATGCTAAAGCTAACTGCAGTCGTCAGCTCACAGCAGGCAAGAGCATTCAAATCACCATCTAAAGCTAAGGAAATGCATCCATCATTAATATCATTGTGCTGACGAAGTTAACACACACATGCATATCCATATAAATACCTTTCGCTCGCTCCTGCATTCACTAACTACTAACTTCAGAAAAGAGTGTAGGTATTTGAAGTCAACTTTATGAAGTAGGAAAGAAGGAGGCTTTAGTACACCCAGTCAACCTGTCACTTACTCTGTCAAATTACTGAACAAATTCCGTAGACTACAATGTCAGTTTGGCCCGAGTTGTGTAATGGTGTCCGTGGGAGAAAACTATACGACCTACAATAGTTATGATATGACTGGTGAACAGATTGACAACACGACTGAACTGAACTGATATTTGCGGAGTGATTCAATGCAACTGCTACCCATAACAATATGGTAATGACAAATTGTAACGGTTATTGCTGATCCAAATCCAAACATGTACAGGGAAACATGTAAGAACATACACACGCCCTTATATGAAACAATGTGCATAGCATTGCCAAAGTGCAAAAACAGATGAGAGCTGCAAAGCTTGTAGTCTCTTCTCATCATCTCATCACCTCTGCAAATAGCTTCTGACTTATTGGGAAACACAAATATCTCTGTGCACACATTTTCTGTACTATTGGCATACCTTTTTAGTTTCCGTAAGAGATGTTACACATCAAGGTACCCCAAAAAACAGCTGCATGTGCTAGCACTATTACTATTTATGTCACCATTTGCATTTGCGTAAAAACTCCTCGTAATAAATAATAACAGGCTAAAAAACTACGTAATGGTAAAAGTTATAAAACTAGGTACGTATATATACGTATGTGCATACTACAACAACCTATATGAATGTGTAAAATGAAAAAAGCTATATATAAGCTATTGGGCATAATACATCTTTACCTGGAGTGACTGGACAGACAGACTCTAACTAATATGCTAGTATTTTCTGTCCTTAGCTTTTGTGTGTTGAGTGAATTTTGAATATGTGTACAAGAGTAAGGCCTAGATATTTCTTGCAGAAAGTATTTCTATTGCTGCATTGTGCGTGAGACGTTTTTCAACTGAACTGCTTCATCCATCCATCAAAATGAGTTTTCGTATAGACGAGGACACAATGTAGTGGTCTTATGCTCACAGCATTACTCGACATTATATAAGATTGTCGCACTAACAATATAACAATGTGCGGCGTGAGCTCCACTGAAAGAGCTCCAGTGAAGAATGGCTAAATGGTACTGAACTAATTACCCCTTTCGTTCCCCGTACAAAGAGTTAAGGTAGTAATTTGGCAATCTACAGCAATAATTGAAGTCAAGTTGTCGTAAAAGTAACTTTAGATGCAAATACACAACGATTTCTTTGACGAATATAATAATGAAACGCAAATGCCATAAGGATTATAGAAAATAGCTCGGCAAACTATGTATGAACTTTTGTTTGTTGTACACAAGCCCTGAAATACTACGTTCTCGATGTGTCTACATTCTATTCACTCGCAGTTACAAGTACGTTTACTACAACACGTACTCATAAAGGTAAATAGTAGGTCGTAAAGGTTTAAGAAACTATGGGGGCGTGTGCCTCTTAAAAGCGTTTCACATGATTCTACTCCGTTTTCTGCCATAAGTGGCTTCGTAGGAAGATGTAGGCACTATGCAAAATGAACAATGATTTGCCAAATGCTATTTTACATACATAAGTCGTCCAAAATGCGATAAGTCATTGTTCTACCGTACAAATATGAACAGACATTATGTTTGTGTTATTATTATTAGTTACTCTGTGGTTATTTCTATTAGGGATACGACATGATTACTACCAAATATAAGTAGTAGGGGAGGGAATAGCCCGTCTGCATGCAAACAATACAATTTATAATAAAAGTGCAGTGTAATTTGCAATCATTCCATTGTACAACATTTTATAAAAGCAATTTATGAATAGGTATTCACATCTGATCTAGCTTTCATTCTCACATAACACAAGTAATAAGTAATTATGCTCTAGCCTAAAGGCCAACCTTACATAATTGACTACTGTTCTAGTGGGAATACCGATTTCAGAAAGCATTCAGTCAACATGTTACAATTATTATAAACTCTTTCTGTGGATTTTCTAGGCATAGCCGTCTGAATTTGTGACATTAGTAAACAAATAAACAAATTATAACATTAAATCGTTGTTGTTTCTCATAACTTTTTAGAAAACTACAAACATATCACAATTAGTCTTGCCTTAATTGTGTCAACAGCTCATAATATCTAATCAATAATACTCAAACAGAGGTAATACACCGTCCGATTTAGGTTCTCAGGCCCGGTGGCAAGTGGCAATACGCTTCTAATATCGATATTGAATATTCACTATTTCATGCTCATTGAAGTATGCTAAATGTTTCCCAATGGTCGCCAATTACGATTTATAATGTTTGCATTAGGCTCTCCACCAGTCTCTACTCCACCTTAAAAACATTAACGAAAAATCTGTGTATTGATATTGTTAATATTGTAATACAATTAATAATGCATGGATTAATAGCTTTGTAGAATCATTACACTTTTCATGTTACGCAATGAAATCCCTGAAGACGAATAAAACAGTTTGTATAATATTAATATTTTGTTATCACACGCTGCGTTTCTATGTTATACTAGTCACGAATTAATAACCCCACTAGGGTGATACAGATTGCAAAAATTATACAACTGGCTATTACATAACTGTTAGTGAGACGTAGTAAATATCAAAGCGACCGCATGCATGCATAGGCTTTTTGTTTCTTTCGTGAATAGTAAGTACGTATGGATTACAAAGACGCAAATTCAAAGCATAAATTTTTGCCATCAGAGAGAGTAACAGGACTGCTGAGATAATGACAAGGCAAGTTGAATTCAATCATGCCACCTTAAATTACATTGCGCGAGTATTATATTAACAACCAGTTCGTTTAAATAACATTATTTTATTTGTTCTACAAAGTTCCTTTGCATTTTCAGCGCAAGCGGAAACAAATGGCAGAAGCTCTTTAATCGGGCCAACTGAAATGTTAGCTATACTAGGGAGCAATCCTATGCTTTCCTTTGATTCTTCCTCGAATTTATCAGCCACATTTGGGAAACTCCTCTCCCCTTTTGCTGCAGTAAGAGGCAAACCGTAACCTCGGAATTGATTCAGTTAGCTGCTCCGTCAACCTTGTGGAAACAACACATGTTGAATACTTAAACAGTTTCTAAACCGACCAACCTTGTTTTCCTCTAACTACCTATGCACCAGTTTATGTGATTTCCCTACTCAGCTAACGATAACAAATATGCCTTTGCCAGTTCACTGCACTGCTTGTCCTAAATAGCCGGCCATCAGCAGTCAGCATTAAAGTAGATATGACACCACTACTAATAATTATCAGCAAAATCATTACTCCTCCCCCATTCTATATGCGAAACTATAATCTATTAGGATTTAAATAAGTATATCTTGAATATTGAATATTGATGAATCTAGTTAACATTATAAGAAATTTTAACAGCATAAACAATTAAATTGGTAAATTGCGATCTGCAGCAAATAGCCACATTTAGATAAATATACACATTCAGTAGTTTGCTCATAATCTTACTCAGTGCCTACTTAACTATAGTACTATGATTATTTTATACTATGTAGCAATTTGTGAAAAGAAACTAATTAATAATCCTTGAGAAAGTAGTGAAAATAGTTGTGCCTAACAATGAACTTGAAATTTGACTGTGTTTTAGTTGGGTTTGAAAATAAAATGGAGAGGAAAGTATGGAATTTGGTCTTTCCGCACACGTTTAATAAATTAATCCAATCCACTAAAGCCCGTGCTGGTTGGAAAGTCTTGTAAGAAGTTTATCTGTTTTCTTGGGAGGTGTTATTTACACATCTAGCGTGATATGTATTAGTAGATATAATATAACTACTGAATCCTGATTCCTGAGAGTAAGTCTGTGGAGAAACTCTGAGAAAGTCCTTGCACAACTACTAAATGGATAGCTCCGTAGAAGAACCTACATGTATTATCAATAGTTCAGGTCTGTAGGGCATACTACTATCTATGCTATAATATGTAGTAGTAGTATGAGTATGCAGGAGGTTGCTGTACCACGACAAGGCTAGACAAGATTCATTATAACTTATTAGACCTTGAGTTCAACCGCGCGTTCGCTTTCTACATGTGATACTCCTGAAGAGTGAGAGAGAGAGAGTACAATTCCGAGGCAAAGTCTCTATCTAATGCTTGTTAAGGAGGCTAGAGTTTGTAAGTGAGTGGCTACGTATAAATTTCGGGATTTCTATAGAGAAACTTTAGTAGAACAACGTGATATTGTGATACGGTAGAGCGTGATGTGAACTAGACGCCTCGTCTGGAAATTAACTTATAGATGAAGGCTGGCTGGAGGACTGCTATCTGCACTGCACACACGTTCCTTTTCCATACTTACTTACAAGTGAAGTTAAAGTTGGAGGATTCCTGTGGAGTTTGCAAATCATAATTGCATGTTGCTTGCCATGTCTTTTCTTGATTCTCACTCCCTCCTTCATTCATATGCGAGTAACAACATCACCGTGATGTAATATTCATATATAAACCAATTAGACTCATACCTGGCTTGGCTGAAGATGGCTTTACAGATAGTTACAGACATTAGTCTACCCTACAACTTAACTAATGTATAACTCATCTCACAACTCACGCTTTCTAACGCAACGAAGAACTTATCTGCTACGCGTGTACTTCCAACAAGGAATCTAGAATCTAAAACGACGACTTATTCTACTAGTTAAATGTACTGCCTGCTCCGTCAACTCAACTCAAAGTCAAGTCAAACTACTTCGCCTGGAATTCGCTTGCTTGACTTACTCATTATCAAAATTCCCATCCTCCTATACTCTCTTCCTTTCGCTTCTATTTTTCATCCATGCTTTTTATTTGATATGAAAAGACATAAGATAAGGATATTACTAACAACGAACATCAACTCCATCATTTTCTTGGCTCGCTTTCATTTAAGGCTCAAACAAACTACGACTTCTCGTAAACATTTACGAATTTCAAGGAAATATAATCGCAACATGCCTTTTACATATATTCATTCATTCATATTCCCATTTAACATTTAAATGAGTTTGCTTTGAAATTTTAATTCCCTTTTCTAGTTATAAACTATTCCCTCACTCCCAGTTACACATTAACAAACTTGGGCCTCTCCAGATCCTACGACTGATTACTCCAAACAACAGAAATTTTGTTTACACACTCCACTTTCCAACTAAAATATTTGTTAAACGAAAGTAACCAATGTAAACTCAAGGATGCTACTATGATAAGATAAATGTGAATGCAATGTGACTACACTTTTCTCATTCTCCTAAGTAGTCACAATTAAATAACAACCTACCTATTCCTTGTAAATCTACAATAGAATTGTTTTTATTAGCTAATAAAAACAATTCCAACGTGCTTTAATATTCATTAAAAAGTTAGACGTCCAGTCGCGTGAGACATTCCTAATGACATACGATGTTTCCTATATATACACAGCATTATTACTGTCTTTTCCCTACCTCTCTCTCTCACTTCAATTTAAACAACCAACCATGATAATTCTACCTTCCCATGAAATATTTCACTCAAAGCTTTTACGATGATATGGGCAGTCTAATGCTAACGATTTGATTCAGCAGTTACATAATAGGCACTGCACTAAGCTCTAAACATCAGACTATCATATCAACCTATCTCATCTAACTCAACTGGAAGCACACCCACAGAGCGACGAGCAAATCACAGTGACTCAGGCCAGTCGGCCTTGTTAGCCAGTAGTTAGTCGATGATCATGATAATGAGGGTTATACTTAAACTCTCTATTCCTATTACAACGATAACACTAGATAGCCATATCTGTCTTTTCTGGAAAGTTGGAATTGGTTAGACAACCTACCACTTAACTGTGGATAAGGTAGTGAATTCCCTATGAATACATAAAGCAGAAGCTGTTTCCCTTCCTTGCCAGCATTTATTACATTTTATTACAGTATATTATAGGAGTTGTGAGCTAAACCCACCCACAAGCTTTCCGTTTACATAAGCAACCTTCGCGAAGAAAGATTTAATCAGTTGTGAAGATAAAGGATTTGATTGACGTAATTGCGTGTAACTTTTTATACTTTCTTTAGACACTATCCCCATCCATAAAACCATATTTAGTTTGTGGTGTGTGTCTATATAGGTATATTAATGCCAAACTAAAGTCATCATGTTAATTTCTCTTACCTTGAATATATTTCACGGTTAAAAGCATAAAGAAGCATTATTGATTTACTCGAGGCCTTTTCCATTTACACAAAACCAACTATATGATATTACCAACAACACTCACTCCTGAATTGAATTGCTTTTATTAAGTTTTCCTTGCCTTGTTTTAATGATTTAGCTGAGAGCATTTTTTACGATGTGGGTACGTCGTAGTGTAACTGAAAAAGTAATGAATTTATACGTCGGGATAATCAATAGCTTAAAAAGCCGACTGTTATCATCATTACTATCATTATTAATTTGACGCATACTAATTATTTAGCCTGAGTTTTGCCTCGGTGTTAACTTGTAGGAATTTCGATTTCACAAACAGAGAGAGAGAGAGAGAGCGCTACGTTCTATTGGAGGTGGAAGTAAAACGATTTCTCTGTTCAGTTCAGCCCTAATATTTACCAAACATTAGAGGCACTCTCCCATCTCTACTCCACATCGGGTGAAAATTACATCCTGTGTATAATGTATAACTATGTATTCAAAGTCCAAAAGCCCTGTTCGCACTCTGCGTACATACAGTCATACACACACCTCCTCCTCCCGTTCTTTCTATTATCAATTACAACGAAGCCAATGCCACTAGCGAACAAAAAACTCGTTTCGTCAAATATGTAATTTATGGTGAGCGTGTTTTCACAAGCCAAGCCAAGCCTTTGCAGATAGCACATCAACTCACAAGTTTTATTATAGAATTTTTTATGGAGTTAGTCGGATCTGAAGACTTGGGGAGTTCACGGCTTCATAGATCATGGGAGAAGTAATCCTAAAAACTTTCCCAAATCCTTTCTAGACTCGAGGAAACTAGAATATGAGCTACAGTCCAGAGTCTAAACATACACACAAACACATACATTCTGTGTGTCTGCCAAACTCAACTAGCCATGCACTATCGCTTACGCACACCAAGAAGGAATACTGAGTCTTAAGCCATTTATTTATAAGTAATACTCAGGACGCAAAAATAAATGTGAAAAAGCTATAAGAGAAGAAAGCTCTAAGCTGCAATGATCTCTTACTTGAGCCTAAAGCAATGCAACAAGAAATGGCCAATGAAAATAGCACAACTAATACATGTGGTCAACTTCCAAGCACAACATTAATGTTTTTAACGTCCTCAATCCGTGTTATATAATAGGATTTCATTTCATCAGAGTCAGTTTGAGAGTATTTTGAGCTGTTGCCCTAATGGTTAACTGCAACTCTTAATGCGTTTTATGGGTGATTCCAGCATAGAACAATATAATAGAATACAATGAGAGAAAACCAGAGATTTGGCTCTACATGCCAAGAAATATAAAGCAAAGGATTTAAACCACCCTGTCCTTTTATCCTCGCTCTTCCGCTCCCAAATCTCTTTGTAGAAAAAAAATATTCTTCATCCAAAAAACTTTTTAAAAATTCGACTCTCAAAATAATAACGCACTTGAGCGTAGTAAGTAGCTTTCAAATTTATAGTAGTACTTGTGTTAGATGATGACTCTGGAGCTTGCTTGTCATGCAAATCTGGTGCACAGCATGTCAATCAACTATTCTACGCAACGTTTATTTTAACTGACACTAAAAATGTCCAGTTTAGTAAAGTTCCATAAAGTTTTTTCATGGTGCCATAAACACTAGCCGTTAGCCTATCTGTTCTTACATAGTTTCCTACTAGGAAGGACTTGGTGAGTGCATGAAGTCCTGTCTCTGCCTCACTGAGTGGCTGACTCAATTCGATTTAGCGAAAGTAAACGGAGCCAGCCAGTCAAAAGTTAAACAATGAGAAAGGTCCAGGAACTATATATACCCGATGGCAATCATGACACAACAGTAGTAATCGTCAGCAGCTGTTTCTCCAAGCGGACAGCAAAATAACAGACACGTAAAGTTACAAAGCTTTTAGATGCCACACTTCACTACTTTCCCCATTTCCCAGTCACTAACCTAACCTTTTGTTTAACTTGTAGCATTTATGCCAAAGCATGAACTTTTAATGGAAGTTAGCTCCTAAGCCCTGCGCTACCTCATTCACTAACATACTTTTAGCTTGCATTCACTTACTGCGAAATTCAAAGGGCAAAATCATGTCGTTCTGAATATTTTATGTATTTATTTTACAGATAGTGCCAGACTCTAAACCTGCGACTTTGTTTGCCAGTCGGAGACACAACATAAATATCATGTAACTGATTGCTTAAAGTACACACACAATTATTTAGCATAGCATATGTTCAACTCACCAACTTTCTGCCGCCGCCGCATTCCCTATATACACACTCTAATAATGAAATTCTACAAACCAACTAGTGTGGGACAAAAAGCGAATGTATTGATTTGATTTTTTTATAACTTTTCAAATAGAATACCACGTTATTAAAGCTCAAACCAAAAGTAGTCTGTCTATTATGGCTACACAAGTAGAATAAAATTGATTTAGAAAATAGGATAACATTCTGCAGTCCTCCTTAACATTTAGTCGATAAACACCACCTAAATATCTATTTACACAAGACTTTTTGATGAGCCTCTATTATTAACTCTGCATACTTAAAACATCTCGCACTCCCAAATCGTTGCCCATGTAAATACAGAGATTACAGATAAATGTTATTATTGAAAAGGCGTTAACCAACCAACATAATCGATAGTCACATTATTGCCCATATTTTATCTATAGAACATCATTGGTAGTTATACGCAATTGTATACATTATACGTACATATAAGAGCTATTAAAAGCTCTTCGAAAGCAATTTTATAAGCATGAAACTTTTAACAGTCTTTGCAGTCGTCGATGATAAATATGCCAGGATAAGGGTATGATAGTTGTGTTTTAATTCATTTCTCTTTCTCCACAATAACATTGAGTAAATGTATACATCAAATCAAATCCTACTACTAATTAAAGTCCTACAGCCCAACCAAACCCTACATTTTAAGATTACCTGGAGAAGAATTCAAAATGTACCATAAAATATTATAACATAGAACTTACGTTAGCTTACTTAGAATAGAATAGAATGCCAATTACATTGTTATTGTACCAATAGCCGTTTGTCCTTCGACATATCTATGGCAAGTGACAAAAATCAATACTATAATTTGATTAACGGTATGATGTCTGTATTTATTACACTCTGATATTCTGTGCACTCCATGGTGTTCCCATTGTTAACATAGGTTTTGTCACTATATTCCCTAATTTAATTTATGATTGCGGTACTACAATTATTAGCCTTTCCACTAACATCCAATGAATAATCTAAAACTTAAAGACACTAAAATAAACTCACAAGAATGTTAACTAAAGTTGTATCTATACCTTAAGTGAGTGAGTAGGATGGAAAAGACAAATTCAAATGTTCTATCCCCAAAACAATTACCCAGAAAACCTGAATCTATAATACTTAAGAAGGGGTTCACATGTTTTCTAGCTGATTCAAAGAAAATGGCTTATGTAGAACAATGACGTACAATTTTTCGAAATCTGCTCATATTTTCAGAGGAAACGCTTCCAACATGTTCAAAAATAAAATTTCTGTATAAGGAGTTTTTTGGAGTGAAAAATGCATTGAAAGAAACGCATTTCGACCATTACGTTTCCCAAACTGTCGGAATCTGGGCTGGAAATTTTGCATTTGAAATCAAACACTCAACGCTACGACAGCAAAGCGACACATAAAATCTTCATGGTAAAATTGTAAAATTTTTGTCTAGATATACTGATAGACTAAGATATACTGTCTCACAGAACCGTGTCAAGTACTCCTTAAGCAATATATAGATAGTGTCTTCTTAAATGAGGCCTTCATATAAGTAGTTGGTTGTAAAGCAGTGTCAACTAGTGAACCACATGAGATGTGATGATAAGGAAATTTCTTCAAAATAACAAGGAAGAATTAAGATTATGTAAGTAGATTACAGTTATTACCTATTGGAATAAAAGACTGGGTCGGCAGAACCTTTGTTCTTTACATTCTCTTTTCCTACATTTTACTTAAGCATAATGAGCTAAGCACTAACATAAGCTTTTATTTCCTTCGCACGGAGACAGTCATCTTAAGCCGGTTGACATAAAAAATTTGATAAAGATTTAGATAAAACAGACAACGGGAGCGTCATATACACACGACATCCTTCAAGCAACACATAGGCACTGAATGTGTACAATGTATAAACTTCACACAATACGTACATACACAACACATTCATATTCAGTCAGATGGCTTCAGAAGTGAGAGGATCCTGTTGCGACACGACAAGTCAGACACTAAACAGAGACAGTCGAGTTAAAAATAGAGGAGGGAAAAAATGGTCACAGAGAAATAAATAGAATAGGAAGTAGAGAAAGACTAGGCAGATGTATATATGAGTGTAAATATATGTTATGTGTGACTAGGATTAGCTAGCAAGACTTAACAAGGTATCTAAATAATAGGAGTTTTAAATAAAGTGTTGTGCAACACTAATGCGGATAGTTTCATGTTCTTTATTTACATGGAAAAAAACTTGCTCCATTCTTTATTAGACTAGAATCGACAGTGTAAATGGTTATGTAGGGTAGGGAAAGGGTCTTCGGTATGCGGATACGTAAAAGAAGCAGTCAGATTATTATGTGTGTCTTGAAAGGAAGAAGACATGTAGACATACACAATAAAGAGATAAGCTACAATTTTTACGTGGCCACTTAAGAGTGGCACAAGTATGACAACAAAGTGAGCGAACACAATGCCTTTATACAATATAAATGATAGACTAAAAGGAAACGGGCCGAGTTAAAAGGATCTACGTATGCATTGAATTTATTTGTCTAGCATTAACTTTATGTATAGTTAGAATGAATGAAACGTGTCCTGTCTAATGCTGTTATTTTATGTTCTGTTGTACCTTTGTGAAACTACGCGTAACAAATGTTAAAAGGCGACCCTTGTAGCCTTCCTCCTTCCATGACAAATTAATTTAACCATTGACATTTGAATCTTTTCTTTTGCTTCACTTTACTTACTCAATTTAAAGTTAACCCTTTCAGTCCTCCTTGTCCTTTCTATTTTAATGAGTAACGACTCCGCGTAGCGTACATATTCCACCTACTTGTACACAGCATTAGGTTTCAAACATCTACGGACTACTACGTTGTTAAATAATTCCGTATCCCATTCTTTGGTTTAAGTCAAGAAAAGTATTTCTTATTTTAGAAACAGCAGGGAGTCTTTAAAAGTTACACTAACATAATAAGAGCTGTTATGTATACGCAATCCATTACACGACTTTGACTATACTATAGAGTGTTATGGGATTGTTTGCCTCGACAAAATAAATGGAGTTATTATAAGTGGGAATAATGATGTGACGTAGGAGGGAGTGTAAAGAAAGGATGTAAGTACACGAGGGAAACAAGCTTTAAAATCTATTGTGCCGTGAAAAGTCCGATCGTCCCAGATAGGGGCTCTGAAGATGAGACTCTTCCCTTATCACAAGAATACTACCCATTTTCTACTTAGGCAGAGAAGAAGATGCTTAGATCCACAAAATGCACACACATCTCTAATATCCAAGTAATAAAGCGTATACCTTCACGTACAGCTCACAATCTGAGATATACTGCTGTTATTACTAGTTTTATTACTTCACTGGCGTTGACTAGGATTGAAGCTTCGGTTGCCCCAGTGTAGAACTCATCTTTTCTCAAGTCTTCTCCTTTCAATGAAAGAGATTGAGATGGTCATAGCAGAACACAAGTATCAAGCATCTAATGGTTTGGTTGGTAGCTCTTTCACTTCACTTCAGATACTGGTAAATAACTTTTCCTCCTCAGTGGCTTATATTTCATTGTGCGTCCAACGTTTAGATTCTCAGCCCAGCCAAAGAGACAAGGCCACTTTACCACGGATGTTAGTACATAAAAAAGAGGTGCTAGGTTACCTTACTACTATCTATCTAAGCGGTGTGTCAGCTCAATGGGAAAATAAAGTATGTCAAAAATAGTTGCCAGCTTCAGACTGCCTCCTCCGTCGAATCTGGACATAAATAATCCTGGAATACATCACCCAGCATCTTTCTCTCCGTATAAAAACCATACGATAAAAGAAACGTCTATTCAGCCAGAAAATTCCATCCGACAATATAATTTACGATGGAAATTACAACATACAGAATACCTACAGATTAATTAACATTTACTAATTTTTCAATGACTTACTCACAGATAATCAGCAAATCCCTTAACAAAAAAGTTAATACCTTGTTTTCTCAAACTTATAGACTGCTAAGGTTTTTTGTTGAAATACGAACAAAATTGTTTTAGATATTATATTAACTGATCAGTGCTGTTCATTTTGTCCAAGTTGTTAGAAAACAGGTGAATATTATTTATAAATTATACCCATTTTCTATTTAGTATAGATATTTCTGCCAATCCTATATTAGAATTCTTTAAATGGTTGGCTATTCAGGTTTTATCTTACAGTTCACGAATGAGCACAATGCAATTCTACAAATATGTAATTAGAAAGACAATGGATTTGTTATTGCGGGTTGATAGGGGGAAATAATAGAGGATGTGATGAAATGGAAAGAAAGCAGTTACATTTATTACGTCAACCCACCAACCTACATTATTTTCACTTAAATAAATCGAAAGGTAGTTGAAAGTGAATATAGTAATAGATGGTTTGGCAAGGAAGGAACCATGAAATTAAAAGGGAAGTTCTTTCCCAGATTACTGACTTGGACTTTCCCGAACTAGGCTATTTAATCCTACGGACAACTACTAAAGATACCTTTGACAAAATGGGAGAAGAAAGGCGTAAAAAATCAACTGTGCTAAGAACAGCAAAACAGAAGAAAAAAGCGAGAATCGAGGCGTTAAGCACCGCAACATTTGAAATTAAGTGTGACGGAGGAGCTGCATTTCATTGAGTTCAAGATTAGTGTTTTATGTTTTATCTCCTTCTATAAACTAGAGTTCCCTTTGATATAGACCGATCGTTTAGGATGACTTGGTTTTTTCTCTTTTGCTCCATAAGCTATAAAACCACAATTACGCTATACACATCCAAGTCCTTTTAAAGAGCGCCAAATATATCTACTAGAAGGAAATCTATGAAGAGTCTAGTTTTTACTATGTATAGTAGGTTAGGGACCTACTGAAGGAACAGCTGAATTGAATACTGATTGCCGAAGAAGAAAAGTGGAGTAAGATACGGAGCCATAGTTCTGCACCTTGTTAGAAGATTTATTGATGGAGATTCCAGAGAAGAAATATTTGATTTTGGTTAGTGCGAAACGTTCGTTTCTCTTTTGGCTAATGTTTCCTTCTCCACTGTTTTCTTCTTCCATTCTCAATACGTCACACCAGATCTCATTTTATCCGTTTTGTCAACTTATGTTTTTAAGACGTATTAGAACAGCAAGCCTCCTTCAATTTATCGCATCAATTTCATCTTAGTTAAGGACATTAATTTAAGCATATCCATCCTTAACTCGATTCATGAGTGCAATTTATTTTCTAATATTTTCTCTCTTGTCTGTCTAAACTTTTCCCAATCATCAGTGCTTAGTATTAGTAGCATTATTACTGCAGTTACCAAATAATTGATCAGAGTATTCTTCTGTCGACTTTGCCTAAAATTTTTGGCAACCCATTTATTTAGTTCTGGGCAAAGTTGCTACATGTATGCGAACTTAAGGAGTAGTGGGGAGTTTGAGATGATAGTTTATATTGTGTGATAAAGTTTTAAAATATTGGTGAAGTAACAAATACTACCTCGCAGCACTCACTAAAGGATAGGAGTTGAGGAGCGTATAGACATTGTCCATGGACGTTCCATTTTACTCCCCGTAACTGCCATCTCAGGTTTTTCAGACGCAAAATCCCAAAATCTTGATTCCAACATTTTGAAAAAACGTAGAGTTGTAAAAATTAACAAAAAAGACAGAGAAAAACTCGAGGGCACCTTTAGCTGAGGGTCACAACTATCTTCTTCTAAGTGTGCCGGAAAATTTGAAGTAGGTACATTTTTCCAATTCATTATCCCCACTCCACAAAACCCCAAATTTTTCTAATAAGAAGTTATAATTTTGGAAATGTTGGTCAAGGTGCCCTCAAAAAATATGAATCAATTTCAAAAATGTGCTTCGTATTGTTCTACTCTAAGCCGTTTTGCTTAAATCAGGATTTTGCAAAATTACAACCCCTCCTTCAGGCTGCCATAAATAAAAGAGAAATCGTGACTGAGAATATTTCAGATGAAACTTTGAAACGGTTTAGAAATATGTAGAATAAGTATGACAGAAAGGTCAGTATTTACACCATAATACATTATGAAGTAGGTTGCTAAAAGTAGACGTATATGCAACTGTTTTGAGCAGGGGAGAAGGATTTAAAGTAGAATGTGTATCAATCGATATTTGTGTCTTGAATTGACATTTAAACTTACATACATGGCAAACATTACGTAAAAGGTAAGCATTCTTCTACATTCAATGACCCAGAATTACGGCTGTATTATTCGATGAGCTGATTAACTCAGGAGAAATTAAGCAATGAAATCCAACTTAAAATTGTTTTGCTGGAGTATCCAGTGTAATTTATTTTGCATAGTAAGTGCTGGAGTAAGGTACTCGATATACGTCTTAGCGTCTCGAAATTAATTATTCAAGAGGCTCATTTTGAAAATAAGGGAAAATGGGATTGAATAAAATAGGAAATTAAGAAATGCATAGAGCATTATAGCTATAAGAGTCTCTTAATGTTCATTATGAATCATTAGAGGGGTAATTAATCATAAATGCCCTGTTCCTTCCTATATTTTACATTTTCAAGCTATGGAAAGAAGGCCGTAGTACAAACGTATCTACGTGTAGTGTAGGAGATAGACATTCACATTGCATAATGGAACCACATAAAAATTCCGAGGCAGGATAGCATTCTCATCGAAATGTTTGCATTAAATCTGGTTAGAAGTAAATAGCGGCAGGGTGGGTGGCATAACTCTTCATTTACACTTGAATGTTATGGCTGTTTATCCCTCTCATAATGATATGTAATAATGGTAATGATACAAAGCGGTTGACTAAGCTTGGTATTCACGTCCTACCATGTACAATGCAATGAGCAAAAGGAAACTCCAGGGCTTTGAGCTTTGTTCTTGTTAGTAAGTGGAACAACGCTAGGGTACATCATGGCTTTTACCAAGGAAATTCCTCTGAATGCTCACCACTCACACAGTAGAGCATACAGAATGGAGGACATAGCTCAGAGTAGCTATAATAGTGTAATATATATCACATAGTTGAATATTTGCAAAAGCAGGAGAACTTTCTAACGCTCTCCTCATATTATTATTCCACACTTTCACCAGGCCGAAATGACATGAGGTATGCATTCATCCTCTTTACACTTTACTCTACTTACACAAGGACTAAAGCAGGGACAATCTTAGGCACATATTGTAGTAAGATGTTTGGTTTGCTTTGAGCATCAGGGAAATATTGCCCACAACAAATTTAATTACATACGACTAGCGTTTTGTACAGTTTGGGAATAGTAACACACAAAAGCACTTTGCATTAACACAGACAAGATGTAGAGTCTTGTATTTTTGGCAACAGTTCTCTCAACATTACTTATCTCTAATAATACACAAAACTAACTGCCGTATTAAATATAAGTAGGCTGTATTATGCACATAGAGTTACTGCATGTTATGCTAATGGCGTTTGTAATGCTAGAAGGGTGAACATACCAGCTTTTTATCTAACCATTTGTAAACCATCTTAAAAAGCACTTTATCTTTATGCATTTCAATTTTTAATGGCCTATTCTCTTTGCTACTGGCTACTGGTTGGTGTGCCTATTTGTAAGGGAGCTAAAAGCACATGTGCTCCAACTACTATACATAACTGCAACAGCAATACTATGTCATTACACTTATCAAAGATATTATGATATACGACCGATACAGAGTACATTTACATGCTACAAAGTACCAAGGACGCAAACCCACAACTATAAATGTAAGTTATGCTTACTAATCCGTTGCAGTCACGTTCCACTGAAAATCCCACTTCTCTATCCATGAATATGATTTACATTCTTAAACTGCAAATTATTTTGAATTCGCAGAAAAAAAATCCTATGAGTGAATCTACAACCAATGATACACTAATTACCAGCAATATATTAAACAGCCTACTTAGTTTACAACATAACCACTTTTAGCTAGTCTGTGGTTTTCCACGAATCAATTTTGCAATCACGTTTTGCATGTCACTTCGCCAAACGGCTTCAACTATAATCAAAAATCATATTAACTTATTAAACATCATTTACGCCTGCATTATAGTAGAAGAAGAAAAAATATATTTCTAAAATTATATTTTATACGGTTGTGATTGCTAGGGACATGAATATTCAATCTACAATATGTTTACACCGCCTATGTAGCATTTAACTGTAATTGGGACATTGGAGACGACTACAAAGCAATGAAAAAACATAAAATTATGCAGGCAATGTGACTAGTCTAGCATGACTAGGAAACAGTAATTATTACGATTAACTGCAACTTGGGATTAACTCCAAGAATTCGACAATTAGAGACATGTAGCTTGCTCGCCTTCCCTGCCTGCCTAGTACATGTAATTATAATACATGTGTATAGCTCTGATAAACTTCAGCTAATATTATTACTGTGATTGTGTACGAATATTCACATTGCATGTTCAGCTTCAGCTGGTTCTTTAAGAAGTATCGGCACACTTGCTTCACCCACGTTTTTCAAGTGGTTGGCAATTTCACCCAATAATTATAAATAATAATTTATTTCGTGCAACTTACATTAAGTAGCACGATTTTCGCAAAAACTTGATGCCAACTGTGCAATTAGAGCCAAACTTACAATGTGTTTATTGCTGAACAGAAATTCTATCCATGTCATTGGCCCGCTGCCTTTAGAATGCTTCTAGCAATAATCATTAACAAATCTTGAATACATTTTGAATATTTAACTAATCATTTAAAATATATTCGTGCGGTACTGGTAACATTGTTATGAGCAGATATTTCCTAAAAGTGGAATTTTATATCAGCAAAAAACCGGTGTCTTTTAGTGTATATTATTATGGCAGTGGTGTATATGTTCTCTATATAGAGAGAGAAAAAAGAGATGATAAAAAACGCGATTATCTGTGAGTTATCATGGGCAAAACATGACAACGACAAAGTTTAGGGTGAAATGGCATTTTGACAAAGCTAGACAATGCAATAGAATGGCATAATAATAGAGTTAGTAATAACTGTTTTGCACAGTTCCTCGGAAGCATTATGTATTATGTATGTAGCTCCACCACTGCTGTGTAAACTAAGAGAAGTTAGAAGTTGAGTGAGAAAAAGAGAGATGAGAAAGGCTCAGAGCCTATCATACTAACATTTGTATCCGTCTTAAGAGACATTAGAACTGCCGAGTTAGAAAGGAGGGAACACAGTAGCATTGCCAACCAACTACCACATTTAATACTTTCATGTTCAACTGTTTTTACCTACTGATGTATGTTCTCCTCCATGTGCATTGCACTCTGCAATTGTTCAGATAAGAATAGCAGTAAGTTAGGATGTGCACGTAATATATGGTGACAGGGAAGGACTCCAAAGAGCGAAGGACTCCTAACAGGAATCACTCCTAAGGAGGGAATTACTCCAAAGA